>PVJS01012941.1:0-42972 GCA_004027185.1 Glis glis
GTGTGTGTGTGTGTGTGTGTGTGTGTGTGTGTGTGTGTGTGTGTGTTCCCAGGGACTGGCCGGCATGTGGGGTGGAGGACTGAGTTTCTGAACTGTTTCGATGCCCAGGGCTCATTTGTGTGCTTCGAAGAGGAAACCCCTTCATGTCTACCGTGGTGGAAAGAGTAAGATAGAGGAACGAATCCCTGCTCCGCCATTTGTCTCCCAGGAAGGGCGTCGGAGAGTTGTCTTGGAAGAATCACCACACGGCATGCAGTTTTTATTAAATTGTACACAGTGTTTCAGACCAATAAAAAATTGCCCTTATTTATATAAATTGAGAAGGCATTACATATATTTGGTGGGGGATGGTGCTGGAGACCATGGGGCTAATAACTAATAACCGTCCCCCTATGTCGCAGCCATTGGTAACACTACGCCTTCCAAACTCTGGGGTCTTCTCTACTAGTCTCCATTTGTGCAGCTGTGAAAAGGAAGTAATGATTCTCCCGCAGGTTGAATCGGATTCTGCAAGCCGTCCCCGGGGACCTCACCGTCAGTTTTAAACCCGAGTCCTCCCAGGGGCGGGCGTGCGGGCGCGGGAGGCGGAGGAGGAGGCAGAGGGAAGCCTCCGCTGCAGCCGGGTGTGGGGGACACACCCGGCCTCCATCAAAGCTTTGGATAACAGAGCGCCTCCGGGAGCATGAATGGGGAGCCTCTGTTTGCAGTCTGGTTCAGATGCGCCTCCACTTTTTTCCGCTGCAGCCGCAAGGCAAAGAAACATTTGCCTGCCCGTGCTGCGGAGGCTGAGGAATGGAGTGGGGGTTTCTTTTTTCTTTTTTTCCTTTGAACCCAGAACCCACTGGGAGCAGCTCCAGACACACAGAATGCAGGACCGCACCAGCGAGAACCAGAGGGGCTTCGCGAGTGCCTCGAACGCGCCGGCCGCGGCCCCACCTGCGAGGGGGCGGGGCCTCGTGACGCTGGGCCAATCAGCACCCACCCCCGCTCACCTGGCCTCCTCCCGCCGGCTCCCGGGAGTCGCGCAGCTCAAAGGGGCGCTGCGAGCTTAGCGGAGCGCGGGTCTGCCGTCGCGGCAGCGTCCTCGCCCGTCTTTCTCCAGCCATGGGGCTCCTGGGTGGGCCTCTCGCGTCCTTCCTCCGCCTCCTCCTCCTGCTCCAGGTACTCCTGTGCCTTGCCCTCGCCCTGGCCGGGACTGCTCCCTGGAGGGCGGGCGGGGTCTGCACGCGAAGGTGGCTTGGGGCGAGCGCGGGTCTGGGCTCCCTGGGGTCGCGGTGGTCCCGGAGGTCCAGTAAGGACTGCCGGGGATGGGACCCGCAGGGCCGGGCGCGTTAGTGACCTAGCCGCCTCTTTCCCCCTCTGCCCTCTGGCACAGGTTTGCAGCCTGCGGTGCGCGGCCTCCGAGCCGTGCGGGGTGGGCTTCGCGGAGGCTGGAGTGACCTTGCAGGCAGAAGGCAAGGAGCCGCAGCCCGGCCAGGCGCCCGGGAAAGGTAAGACCCTGAGGATGCCCGCTCGGGTGGAGCCCGCGTGCCGAGGGCTGCACGTGTTCAGCTCCGCTGTGCCCGCGCCAGGGGGTGTCCTGGCCAGGACGGGGGACTTCTGGCGCCACCTCGGAACCCCGGGAGGCGCAGAAAGGCTGGGAGCGAGTGGCTGACGGAGAAGGCTGGACAGCGTAGTGCTCGCCAACGTCCGGCCGCTCCTGGCCCCGCAGCCGCTGCTCGCCCGACCCCTCGGTGCCGGGCGGCAGAGCCCCTCACCCAGCCCCGACGTGGAGAGCTCTCGCGGGCCCCGGCGAGGAATGCGCCGTCCACATTCCTCCCCAGCCCCCGCGCAGGTGTGGGGATGAGCCGTGCCCCGGGCAGCCCCCTGCGCCCCTCTCGGGCCCCCTTTGTGAACCGTGCTTTGTGTCTCCGACAGACAGACCGGGTCTGTTTCTCTTCTCCGCGCTCCCCTCCCCCGCCCCCTTCTTCGGGCAGCTGGAATGCACTCTTAACCCTGCCCTTCCCGGAGGGCCGGCGCCCCTGTAGCCTGCCTGAAATGGCCTGCCACACCTGGGTCCGAAGGACACCCTTGCCCCCCAACGTCCTGGTACTGGGTTGCTAGGTCACCGGGGAAGGGGGTGGGGGGAGGGCAGTGTCCCAGGCCCGCAGGCCGTGGAAACGGTGGATGAGAGATCAAAGCTCATTTTTGATCTTCCAATTAAGCTTCCCCGCTCAAGTTCAAAAATTCGAGTGGGGGTCACTTTGGTGCGGAAAACTAGTGTGTCATGAGACCCAGGCAGCTGCCCACTGGTGGGAGGCTCTTTCCCTCCAAGTGGAGAGGACAGTAGGGTTTTCTCCCTGGGTTCAAATCCAAGTTCTTAAACGGGGGTGTAACCTGGGATCCTTGGGTGGAGTTCAGGGAACTTGTGTATGCATTTTTCTGGGGAGGGGATCTGTAGTCTGCCTGGCTTTCAAAACATGAAGAACCTTTGCCTCCCGGCATTTTTCTAGGGCCTCCATCGACAAGCTCCTTAACCTAGGTACAAATGCCCACCGCTCAAATGTAGGGGTGTCAGTGCTAAGGTCAGAATGGCTTTCTTTTGTTTCTCCAAAAAACGCTTGAGGGCCTTGAGTCTGTAGAAGCCTTTAAAAAAAATCTTTTCCTAAATAACTCTGCACATTGACAAAACAATTAACACGCAGGCTAGGCCAGGCTCCTTAAACCCTTGGCTGTAGGGAGCTGAGTAGAGACATTAAGAGGCCATGCCTCATAAACTTTAAATTCTTGCACATGGGTTTATTACTGGCTGGCTAACAAACTGCAACTGAGCCAACCTGTAAAAATGTTAACTCGGGCAGGGCCCCAAATCCAATTCCGGCTCCCCGAGGAAGCTTTATTGCTAACCGCGTCTCTGCCAATCCACGCCCTTCCCCCCTCCATTGTCAAGTTCTTGGCTAGGGTCTGAAAGCAGGCTATGGTTTTGAGTGAGCTCAGGGCCTTATCTTTCTTATTGAAGCAAGAAATATCAGATTAGCTGTCACTTTGCTAGACTCGAGGTTGTTGGGGGGAGGCTGTGATCAGGTTTTCGGTTTCATGGTTGAGTTGGCGAGTGCTTCCCGGTGATGTCAGGCATTTTAAACCTTTTGAGGAAATTCAGCTTTCTCGAATGTCTGGTTTATGGTTGTGAAAATGGTGGGTTTGTGCCAAGAACATACCTGGGTTAAAAACAAAGAGCGGGTTAATGTGCTTGTCTCACCTCAAGTTTCCCTGCAGTGGTGACTGGTTCTCAGGGCAGGCTTCCTGTGAGATGGGCTGCCAGTTTACTTGATCCCAATAAGTCTAGACTTCCCAAACCAAGTGCAGTGGTGCACACCTATGATCCCAGCTATTGAAGAGGCTGAGGCAGGAGGATCACTTGAGCCCAGGAGGTTATGGCCAGCTTAGGCAACACAGTGGGACCCCCCCATCTCTTTAAAAAAATAAAATAAGCCAGGTGTGGTGGCATACGCCTGTAATCCCAGTACTTAGGAGATGGGGAGATTGCAGGTTTGAGGCCTGTCTTAGCAATTTATTGAGACCCTCAGCCACTTAGGGAGACCCTCTTTTTAAAATAAAAAATAGCCATGTGTGGTGGCGCACACCTGTAATCCTAATACTTGGGAGACTGAGAGGAGGATCGCAGATTCGAGGACAGCCTTAACAACTTAACAAGATCCTGTTTCAAAATAAAAAATAAAGAGCTGGGCGTGGTGGCGCACACTTGTAATCCCAGTACTTGGGAGGCTGAGACTGGAGGATTGCAGGTTTTCAGCCAGCCTCAGCTACTTAGTGAGGCCCTCCACAACTTAGTGAGACCCTGTTTCAAAATAAAGAATAAAAAATTGGGCTGGGGATGGAGCTCAAAGGTAGAACACCCCTGGGTTCAATCCCCAGTTCCACAAAAAAAATAAATAAAGCCTGGCGTGGTGCACACCTGTAGTACCAGTACTTGGGAGGCTGAGACAAGAGGATCGTAGGTTTGCGGCCAGCCTTAGCAACTTAGGCCCTCTGCAACTTAGTGACACCCTGTTTCAAAATAAAAAATAAAATAGGGCAGGGTAGGGGTAGCACAGAGGCAGAATGCCTCTGGGTTTAATCCCCAATACCACACACACAAAATAAATAAATAATAAATAAATAAAATTAGGGCTGGGGGTGTAGCTCAGAGTTACAATGCCCCTGGGTTCCACCTCCAGAACCAAAATTAAACAAACAAATGAAAATAAAAGGGCTGAGGGTGTAGCTTGGAGGTAGAATGCCCCTGGATTCAATCTCCAGCACCACACACACAAATAAAATAAATTTGAAAATTCTAAATAAGCCAGGTGTGGTGCACGCTTGTAATCCCAGTACTTGGGAGACTGAGACTGGAGGATCCGGGTTCGCGGCCAGCCTCAGCTACTTAGTGGGGCTCTCCACAACTTAGTGAGACCCTGTTTCAAAACAAAGAATAAAAAATAGGACTGGGGTGTAGTCTGGAGGTAGAATGCCCCTGGGTTCAATCCCCGGTACCGCAAAAAAAAACCAATCTAAATAAATAGAGACTCCCCAACAAAAAATATGGGCACTTCTCCTCAGCATTTTTCTTAGTCTTCAGTGGCCAAGACAACTCTACCTTCCCACCCTCACCCCAGCTCCCCATCCTTAAAACACAGGCACCCCAGCCCGAATCCAGCCAGGTTGAAAGGGTTATCCTGCGGGCACATACAAACTCTTGAGTTCAGCCAAGCAGACAACAGTTTCCATATTGCTAAGGAACAATTGCCCCTGTTGTTTGCCCCGGGGTTATGAATATTATGGGTGTCTATGAAGTTGAGCTCAAAGACATTATCTGATATAATTAATACCTTGTTTGTATGTGGGTCTTCCTCTTCAAAGCCCTTCTACAACTCTGAGCTTGCTTTATCCTCCTAAAATTCCCTTGAAGCAAGTATAAATATTAAGCAGCTTGAGTTCTTAATCTTAGGGTTGGAACTTCAGAAACTCTGGTGCCCAGCCCTGCCAGAGGTTTTAAAGGTGGACAAACAGAGGCACAGTCTAATGGATTCAGTTCACTGGGCCGAACAGCTCAGGAACTTCTTTGAGGCTCATAGACATGACTTTTACCTCTTGGTATGTGCCCAGGAACTGGTACTTAATAGTACTTATAGGTATTTGCATGAGTTGTGACAACCTTGTGAAGGTTGGCCTGTTTTATGGAAGAAATCTAAGTGGCTGTGGTCTCACCAAAGTCATCGTTGCAGTGATCAGCTGGAATTTGAAAGGACATTTCCTATTCCCCAGTTCCCTAGCTTTTTTTTATTACTGTAAAATAGGAGATGAATGGAAGGAAGAAATGGAATGCTGGAGCCCCAAATTCCACAGCCACCAATAACAACCCCCATACCCAAGAGCGCTAGTCATTTATTCCATTTTTGTTGTAGGGGTTTTCAGAAACATATCTGTACAGGGAACTGGCTTGGATGCATTCTCTAAAGGTCCTAGTGTGGGGCTTCCCTACACCAAGAGCGAGAGGTTAATCTGGAGGAAAGTAAAGCAGGATGTTCTCCTACCCCAACCCCACAGTCTGGCCTCCACAGTCCTTCAAGTGTGGTCTGGAAGCTGGGCATGGTGGTGCATGTACTTGGGAGACTAAAACAGGAGGATCCCAGGTTTGAGGCTAGTCTCAGTAATTTAGCAAGACCTTCAGCAATTTAGGAACAGGCGTGGTGGCACACTTCTGTAATCCCAGTACTTGGGAGGCTAAGGCAGGAGGATTGCAGGTTTTAGGCCAGCCTCAGTAATTTAGCAAGATCCTCAGCATTTTAGCGAGACCCAGTTTCAAAATAAAATAAATTGGGTGTGGGAGCACATGCCTATAAGCCCAGTACTTGGAAGGCTGAGACAGGAGGATTGCAGGTTTGAGGACAGCCTCAGCAACTTAGACCCTGTTTCAAAAAAAAAAAAAAAAAAAAAGAATGAGCTAGACATGGCTGCGTATGCTTGTAATCCCAGTACTTGGGAGGCTGAGACAGGAGGATCACAGGTTCGAGGACAGCCTCAGCAAGTAGTAAGACTCTCAGCAACCTAGCGAGACCGTTTCAAAATAAAAATAAAAACTATCGGACTGGGGTATAGCTCGAAGGTAGAATGCTCCAGGGTTCAATCCCCAGTACCACAAAAAAATAAAAAAAAAGAGAGGCTGAGACAGGAGGATCACAGGTTCAAGGCCAGCCTCAGAAACATAATGAGACCCTGTTTCAAAATAAAATAAGGCTGGGGGTATAGCTCAGAGGTAGAATGCTTCTGGGTTCAACCTTCAGCACCAAAAATAAATTAATGAATGAGTGAATGAATATGTAAATAAAAAGGACTGGGGTGTAGCTCAGAGGTAAAATATCCCTGGGGGTTTATCAATCCCCAGCACCAAAGAGGAAACAAAAAAAGAGGGGGCAGGGGGGTACAGCTCAGAGGTAGAATGCCCCTGGGTTCAATCCCCAGTACCAAATAAATCAGTAAACAGAACAGGGGGTATGGCTTGGAGGTAGAATGCCCCTGGGTTCATCCCCCCCCCCCCCCGCAAAAAACAAATATGTGGTCTGGAAGCAAGGACAATGGAGAGGGGGAGGGCACTTGCACCAGCTAGTGTAGGAATGACCTACAGTGACCTATGCCTCGTCCTTAGAGTAAGTGCGCAATTGAGAGTAGCGGCTTAATGACAGTCGGAGAGACCCAGGGCTTCATCCTGGCCCCTCGGCAGGTTCAACAGACCCTCAGTCAACCTTTGGGTACAATTGAAAGCTAATCATAGGAAACTTCAGAGCCCAGTACTGAACCTAACTGAGCTTGGTGGTTATGGCATAACTTCAAGATGGTTATGTCGATTTCAGTTTTGGGTGTAAAACTTGCCTTTTCATTCAGAGCCCCCATGGGCTACGTCCTTTATTTATTTATTCTTCCAATAAACATGTACTTAGCATTTGCATGTGTCAGGCGCAGTTCTAGAACTGCAGCCGGAGCAATGAACAAAACAAAGTCCCTGCCCTTGGGGAGCTCATAGTCTAATGTTAGCTATTTTCAATGCTCCCGGCGCCCTGCAAAGTGAACTTCCCCTTCGCTGTGAAGTGGAGTCGCTGGAGCAGTCAGCGAGGACAGGATTTAAATCCCGCTTGGCTGCTCCACAGCCCAGGGGATTGCGCAGTGCCCCGCAAATCTGCCTCTGAGGAATGGATGTTGGGGAGCTGGGGCTTCGAGCCCAGCTGGCTGCCTTCCTGGCTCAGCAGCAGAGCAGGGTTGATTGCCGAAGACTGTCCTACGTCACCATCAGCTGTGCCAGGGGAGCAGGTCTCAAACTTCTAGTCTCCTTCCACCTCCTCGCAGGGCGTTGTGTTCCTAGGTTACCCAGCGTGTCCTCCGCATTGGTAGTGAGGAGCAAGAGTTCCCAGGGCCAGAAACTTGCTTTCTGCAAAGCTCTAGTTTTGAGGGTTTGGGGAGGGAGGGAGAAGGACAGGAAGCGGTGTTACCAGCCCCGCAGATGCCCCTGCCTTCCCATCTATCTCAAGGTAACCACCGCTCTCACATCTAATACCAGAGATGAATTTGCCCAGATTTGAACCATTTGTTGAGAGCTTACTGCATTCCAGAATCACACCATGTACTTTATGGAATAAGCCCCTTTAATCCTCCTAAAAGCCTCATGGGGTGGGTGAAATTGGCCCCCTTTAACTGGCTTGGAAACCTAGGCTTGTAGTTTTGTAATTTATCTATGGTCACCCAGCTGGTAAGTTGTGGAGTCAGGCTTTGAACCCAGGTCTACCCCCCTAAATGGGAGGTACTAATCATTTGGGAATCTGAGAGAAGCGTCTACGAGTCTATGAGGCCTCTCATCCCCCCACCCACCACCCCTCCGCCAAGCTAGAGGAAGATTGGAAATAGTTAACTTCTGACCTGAAGGCTTTGAATTCCTGTTCCCTTCCCAGGCCTCTGCTAATCACCAGGAGCTGGAGCTCTGTCCAGTGAGGGGTCTGTCCAGTGAGCTCTGGCCTCCCTTGTAGGACGGGGGAGAGAAGGGAAGGTTCAGATACCAGGCCGGATATCACTCACACTGACAGGTCCCTGCAGAGACTCTGCTTCTGACTCTCCATCTTCTGTCTGTCCTCACCCACCCAGCCCCAACGCTGGCTCCCGCGGAGGAGCTTCATACACTGTCCCCTCCCTATCCTTCCCGGGCCAAACCCTGCACCCTGGTTCTGGCTTCCCTGGAGCATCGGTGGTCTGAAAACTCCCCAGCTACTGGAACCCCTGCAGGCTGCCGCTGCCCTGCTCCTGCTGAACTTGAGGGCGCCGTGCTTCACCCTGGGAAAGTAAGCCTAGCCAACAGTGTCTTTGAACTCACAACTCTGGTTCTGTCACTGTTGAACATCTGAGAAGGGGGTTCAGAGCCAGGGCCACACAGCTAGGAGGTGACAGTGTGACTCGGTGGGGAGGGCTGGTGGGCGCTTCTCCCTTAGGAGGCGTACAGAGCCCTAGGGGAGAGATCTGTTTTCCTCCAGGACTCCGGCATCTCAGGGTTTAAATGGGGAGATTGGGACTGAAGAGGTGCAATCCCAGGCACCTCTTTCCCCTCAGTCTCAGTGACCCAACTTTTACTTGGTTAAGACTGCATGAAGCCTGGCATGGTATCACATGCCTGTAATCCCAGTAGTTGGGAGGTTGAGACAGGAGGATCGCAGGTTCGAGGCCAGCCTCAGCAACTTAGCGAGACCCTGTTTCAAAATAAAAAAATTAAAATTAAAAAAAGGTCTGGGAGTATAGCTTGGAGGTAGACTGCCCCTGGGTTTAATCTCGAGTACCAAAAAAGAAAAGAAAAGAAAAAAAAAAAGACTGGTAGTGGCCCACGCCTGTAATCACAGTACTTGGGAGGCTAAGACAGAAGGATCACAGGTTCGAGGACAGCTTCAGCAAGTAGTGAAATTCTCATCAACCTAGTGAGACCCTGTTTCAAAAATAAAAATAAGGCTAGGGTGTAGCTCAGAGGTAGAATACCTCTGGTTTCGATCCCCAGTATTACCAAAAAAAAAAAGACTGCATGAGAGGGCTCGGGGTGTTGCTCAGTGGTAGTGTGTGCTTAGCACACACCCTGGGTTCAATCCCAGCACCAAAAGAAAAAGAAAGAAAAAAGCCGGGTGTGGTGGCACATGCCTGTAATCCCAGTACTTGGGAGGCTGAGACAGGAGGATCGCAGGTTCGAGGCCAGCCTCAGCCTACTTAGGCCCTCCCCAACTTAGTGAGACCCTGTTTCAAAATAAAAATAAAATAGGCTGGGGGTGTAGCTCAGAGGTAGAATGCCCTTGAGTTCAACCCCCAGTACCAAAAGAGAGAGAAAGGGGGGGAGGGGAGGGGAGGGGGAGACAGAGAGACTACCTAAGATTATTTTGAAGTTATCTCTCTATACCAAGAACCCTTGGCCCCGTGTTGTAGGTTTATTCTGCCCTGGGTTCTGACTTTAGGGTCTCACATTCACTTCAGGAGTCTTTGATCCCCTGGAATTAATTGCATACAAAGAGGCCTGTACATTTTTAACTAATTGCATACAAGAGAGCATGAATGTTTTTCTAGGAAGGTCCCTCCCCCAAATTTGAGGACTGCAGCACATTCCCTGCCCCCACTCATAGAGAAGCAAGAATTATCGCCCAGAGGGATGGTTTGCACTGGTCCACTCAGAAACTCTGGGGAGGGACCTGTAGTTTCCTCTGGGCACGTGCAGGCTCAAAAGGGATTCCGGGCCTGGCTTCTCACACCAAACTGTGTGGCCAGAGGCAAGTTGCTGAGTCCCAGCTCCCTAGTCTCAAGGCTCCAAGCGACCTGTGAAATGCTTCCAAGGCCCTGGAGCTCCCAGGACTCAGGTGGAGGACCCAGGGCTTAAGGCTGGCTGCCTGCTCAGCTGCCTTTGTACAAGCCCAGTCCTGTCATAGCTTAGGGCAGGGGGAAAATAGCTACTTGGGGCTCCCCACAAGCCAGAACGGGACTCCAAGCCCACGCCCTCTCTCTCTCCCGTGCAGCCCACCACCGCTTCCAGGCCTGCTGTTTCTTGTCTTTTATGGTCTTTTTCCGCTTACAGAATTCTGCATTCCCCAGCTGGACTCACCCCCACACCCACTGGTTTACCCCTGCTTGTGACTTCTGAATCCAGAGTTTGCAAGTTTGGCTGATAATTAAAATTGCCTGGGGAGCTTTCTATTTTTTGCCACTCTGCCCCCACATATATTATTTTATATTTTTATGTAGGGCTGACTGGTTGCGGTTTTTTTGGTTGGTTTTTTCTTTTTTTTTTTTTTTTGGTGTGTGGTACTGAGGATTGAACCCAGGGCATTTTACCCTCAGCCCTATTTTATTTTTTATTTTGAAATGGGGTCTCAATAAGTTGCTGAGAGCCTTGCTAACTTGCTGAGGCTGGCCTCAAACCTACAGTCCTTCTGTCTCAGCCTTTCAAGTACTAGAATTATAGAACATATACCACCGTGCCCGGATGGTTTGTTGGGATTTTAAATTAATCCATAAATACATGTTCACTGTAAAAACAAACTTTTTGCAATAAAATGTATGTAGTACTTACTATGTGACAGGTATAGTTCTTAGCACTGTGTGTGTGTGTGTGTGTATGTGTGTGTGTGTTTTACTGGGAATTGAACCCATGGAGAGTTCTACTTCTGAGCTACACCCCAGCTCTTTTTTGTTTTTTATTTTGAAACAAGGTCTCTAAATTGCTGAGGCTGGCCTCAAATCTGTGATCCTCCTATCTCAGCTTCCCAAGTATTAGGATTACAGGCATGGCGCCACTACACCCAGCTATCTCTCTTGTTTTTAACCACTCCACAGTTCTACATGGTGGATGGACCATGATTTATTTAGCCATTCCTCTGTTTTTATCTTTTACAAATGTGGTGTGGTAGGGAGGAGTTAGCATAGAAATTGTGAAGTGTTTAGATTTTTAGAAGTCTAGCTATTGGGAATCACCTTATTAGGAAAGATTGTCGTGGAAAGATGACAGAGTGAATTGTTCATCTTAACCCCATCCAGATAAATTAAGCTTTTATGGTTGAACAATAACCCTTAAGACAGACTGTGCTGTAAGCTTAAGATAAGGTAACTAGTCAGATGCCATGGCTGAGACCCTGTTTCCAAAAAGGGGGGGGACTCTGGGGGTGTGGCTCAGAGGTAGAAAGCCCCTGGGTTCAATCCCCAATACCAAAAAAACGTAACTTCCATTTAAAAATCATTAGTTTTCACAGTTACCATAGTTTTATGACTTATCTGAATAATGTTTCAAAAGCATTCGAGACCAAAAATAAAAAACAGTTTTTAAATTGTGGGGGGAAGCTCACAAGTGTGTGCATGTATGTCCCTGTAACTACATTGTGATTTGAGTCTGCAATGTACCAATAAAAGTATATAAAAAAAAGAGAGGTAAACTACCGAATTTATTCACACTTTCTTGAGAGCTTGAAAACGTGGCATTCAGACAAAATAAAAGTGAATTTTTTTTCTCAAGTTTTTCTTTGGATTACAAAATCTAGTTCACGTTTTGCAGAATAAAAACTGATTTCCAGTTGGGCATGGTGGCCCATGCCTGTATTCCCAGTACTTAGGAGGCTAAGACAGGAGGATTGCAAGTTTGAGGTCAGCCTCAGTAACTTAATGAGACCCTGTTTCCAAATAAAATAATAAAATAGGGCTGGGGGTGAGCTCAAAGGTAGAATGTCCCTGGGTTCTATCCCCAGCACTCCACACACAAAAAAATTTTAAAAAGGTGGCATAGCCTGGAGCTAGAAGGACCCTGGGTTCAATCCCTAGTACCACACACACACACACAAAAATTGATTTCAATTCTTAAAGCAGACATTCACTTCCGATTTCATTTTTTCCCCAAGAGTAGTTGATGAGTTTTTTCCTTAATCCCAAATATTGCTGCAGTAAACAGTCTTGTACGGGCGGTGGCATTGATGTAAAGGATGCATTCTTGAAAACCTCAAGTCATTCACAACTCCCATGATTCAAGACTTAGGTTTTTTCTATGAGCATGTGTGAAGTGTATTTATGGGGGGGGGAGCTACAGCGGTGCTTACAGCCTCTCTAGCTTTGTAATTATGTAACTTTACAGTTTTGTTTTAATATGGGGAATTTGCATTTTTTCAGATTTTCATACATAGTGAAACTATAATGTACTATTTCAAAGTTCTACAGTTGAAGTTTGCATAAAATGTATCTGTATTGTAATGTATAGAGTACGCAGAGTCGCTGGGCCTGGGTTGAAGCTGTTTGTCCACTTAGTAACTGGCAAATTACTTAACTAACCTCTGTGTCTGGTTTTGGGTTTTTTTTTTGTTTGTTTTTTTGTTTTTTTTTTTTTTTTTGGTGCTGGGGATTGAACCCAGGGGCTTTTTTCCTCTGAGCTACACCCCAAGCCCTACTTTTATTTTTATTTATTCATTTATTCTTGTGGTGCTGGGGATTGAACCCAGAGGCATTCTACCTCCGAGCTACACCCCCAGCCCATTTTATTTTTTTATTTGGAAACAAGGTCTCACCAAGTTGCTGAGAGCCTCACAAAGTTGCTGAGGCTGGCTTTGAACCTGTGATCCTCCTGTCTCAGCCTCCCAAGTACTGGGATTATAGGTGTGTGCCACCATGCCCAGCTGTGCTTCAGTTACTCATCTGTAAAATGAGGATAATGGGGATTTCATATGGCTGAAGTAAGAGCTAAATGAGTTAGTATATGAAACAGCATGTAGCAAGTAGATCAGTGTTAGGAGTTAGTGGCCGTAGTAATAGTAGTATTGTTACAGCTGGACTAGTTAATGTATGTATTTCTTTGTGTGTGTGGGGGGGTGGTACTGGGGATTGAATACAGGGGCATGCTACCTCCGAACTGCACCCCCAGCCCTATTTTTTTTTAATTTGGAAGCAGGGTCTTGCTAAGTTGCCGAGGCTGGCTTTGAACCTGCAATCCTCCTGCCTCAGCCTCCCAAGTACTAGGGTTGCAGGTGTGTGCCACCACACCTGGCTTATATATATATTTCTTTAGACTGAATTCCTAGAAGTGAAATTGCTGGGTCAAAGGACTTTCATAGTTCATTCAACAATTTCTACTTCTGAACTACACTCCCAGTCTTTTTTTTTGTGTGTGTGTGTGTATGTGGTACTGGGGATTGAACCCAGGGGCATTCTACCTCCGGGCTATACCCCCAGCCTTATTTTTTATTCCTTATTTTGAAACAGGGTCTCACTAAGATGCGGAGGGCCTCACTAAGTAGCTGAGGCTGGCCACTAACCCATATCCTCCTGTTTCAGCCTCCCAAGTACTGGGATTACAAGCATGTGCCACCACGCCCGGCTTATTTTTTTTTTAAACATGGCCTAACTAAGTTGCTGAGGCTGGCTGCAAACCTGCGATCCTCCTGTCTCAGTCTCCAAATTACTGGGATTACAGGTGTGCACCACTATGCCTAGCCGATAAAGTAACTTTTGAATTGGGATCTAAAAGATGTTAGGAGCTGGGCATAGTGGTGCATGCTTGTAATCCCAGTACTTGGGAGGCTGAGACAGGAGAATCACAGGTTCAAGGACAGTCTCAGCAAGTAGTGAGACTCTCATTAACCTAGCAAGACCCTGTTTCAAAATAAAATAGGGCTGGGGGTATAGCTCAGAGGTAGAACACCCCTGGGTTCAATCCCCAGTGCCATGATAAAATAATAAATAAAATAAAAGATGTAAGGAATTAACTGGGTTAAACTGTAATGGGAGTATAAGGAGACACTTATAGACAGGGAGCAGTGTGTGCAAAGACCCAGTGATAAGGTAGTTATGGTGTATTTAAGAAGAGGACCAATGTGGCTAGACACTGGAGATAGGAATTGCATATTAAAATTTTTGTTTGTTATCCTAACAACAATAACACACCAATGATGAGTTTCAAACAAGAAAGTGATCTTATTTCATCTTCTCAAATGTACCATGATGTTGCTTTTTTTTTTTTTTTTTTTTGCGGTACCGGGGATTGAACGCAGGGGCGTTCTACCTCCACACTACACCCCTGGCCCTATTTTTTTATGCTTTATTTTTGAAACCGGGTCTCACGAAGTTGCCGAGGGCCTCACTAGGTAGAGAGAGAGAGAGAGATCGAGAGATCGATCAATTGATCGATTAAGCGCGCGCGCGCATGCGCGCTTAGGTTGGCTGCGAACCCGGATCCTCCGGTCTCCGCCTCCCAAAGTATTGTGATTACAAGCGTGCGCCACCACGCCCGGCCGATGATGTTGCATTTTTAAAAGATCCATCCAGGCCGGGCGTGGTGGCGCACGCTTGTAATCCCAGTACTTGGGAGGCTGAGACCAGAGGATCCGGGTTTGCGGCCAGCCTCAGCTACTTAGTGAAGCCCTCCGCAACTTCATGAGACCCAGTTTCAAAATAAAGTATAAAAAATAGGGCCGGGGGTGTAGCTCGGAGGTAGAATGCCCCTGGGTTCAATCCCTGGTACCACACACACACACACACACACACACACACACACACAAGATCCATCCAAGTCGGGCGTGGTGGTACATGCTTGTAATCCCAGTACATGGGAGGCTGAGACAGGAGGATTGCAGATTCACAGCCAGCCTCACCTACTTTGTGAGGCCCTCCACAACTTAGTGAGACCCTGTTTCAAAATAAAGAATAAAAAAAAATAGGGCTGGGAATGTAGCTCGGAGGTAGAATGCCCCTGGGTTCAATCTCCAGTACCACACACACAAAAGACAGACCCTTCCTTCCTCCCTCCCTCCCTCCCTCCCAGGTCTTTGAGCATGGTAGGCAATTGCTCTACCACTGGGCTACATTCCCAGCCCATGATCCTTCTTTCTAAATGGACTAAAGATGGTGTAGTAAAATCCTTTGGCCCTCCGCAACTAGTGAGACCCTGTTTCAAAATAAAGAATAAAAAATAGGGCTGGGGGTGTAGCTTGGAGGTAGAATGCCCCTGGGTTCAATCCCCAGTACCACACACATAAAAAAAAGTCCATATGGACTAAAAATGTAGTATGTACTGAGGTGGTGGGGTAGAGATGGAAAAGCAGACATCTTGGTAATTGGCTGAGAAGGGAAGATCTAAGGAAGAAATGGTCAAGGAAGATGGTGCCAGTTCTCCATATCTGGGCATTGTGCAAAGTATTAACTCATTTAACTGAGATGTTTATTACCATCATCATTACCATTTCATAGCTGTGGAAGCAGGTTCAGAGAGATTAGCAAACTTGTCCAAAGTCAGTGTGGAACTGAAATTTGAGCCCCGGCACTCTGGCTCCAATCTCTGGGTTGCTTCTGATGCCCAGATTTTAGGCTGAGCAGCTGAGTATATGAGATGCTGTTCCATGGGGGAGAGAGATGCTAGAAAAAGACCAGATTTGAGCTAAGGATAAAGAAGTTTATGAATCTGGTTTTGACATAATCGATTTCAAGAAACCTTTAAAGCATTCAAAGGGAAATATTGAACAGACAGAAATACATGTTGTCAGAGGAAAGATCTAGGCATTTGAAATTTTGATGCATATTTAAAATGCCATAAAAAAGCCATACCAATTTACCTATGAGAAACAAATGGGAGAATCGAGAACTTCAAAACAAAGCAAAACATGACAGCAGTTTGCCTTCACAAGATCAACGCCCAGAAACTGACGCAGTGGAAGTTAGTGCGGGCCGGAAGCAGGCCGGGATGTGCACTTATGAAAAGTTCACCGGATGATTCTGTCAGCTACGTTTGTGAATCATTGCTCTGAGGCAGCAATAAGGCCAATGTGAATAACTAAAATTATAGAAGATAATAGACTGGTAGCCGGCGTGGTGGCACACACCTGTAATCCCAGTACTTGGGAGTCTGAGACAGGGGGATCGCAGGTTCAAGGACAACCTCAGCAAGTAGTGAGAGACTAAGCAACATAGTGAGATCCTGTTTCAAAATAAAAATAAAATAGGAGGCCGGGCGTGGTGGCGCACACTTGTAATCCTAGTACTTGGGAGGCGGAAACCGGAGGATCTGGGTTCGCAGCCAGCCTCAGCTACTTAGTGAGGCCCTCCACAACTTCATGAGACCTGGTTTCAAAATAAAGTATAAAAAATAGGGCTGGGGGTGTAGCTCGGAGGTAGAACGCCCCTGGGTTCCATCCTGTACCGCAATAAATAAATAAATAAATGAAAAATAAATAAACAAATAAATAAATAAAATAGGGCTGAAGGTATAGCTGGGAGGTAGAATGCCCCCAGGTACAATCCCCAGAAAAACACACATGCACACACGCGTGCGCCAAGGCCCTTGGGTCCCACCGTGCATCTCCCCGCCTGCCTCAGCAAGCCTTGCTGCCCTGCGGCCTCCCCCGGCTCCTCAGATCTGTCCTGCTCGTGGCCGCCGGCTTTGCCTTCTTTTGCCTAGAAGATGCTTAGTGGTAGGAAGAGCCAAAGTGCCTTCGTGATACCAGGGCTCAGCCCCATCTCTCCTTGTTTGGACAAGTATAAAACTATTAATATTTTATATTAGGCTCATACTATCAATGGCTGTTTTGTGACCTGTTTTTCACCCTCTGCAGAGTACTGTTTTTCCCAGGTAGGTTTTCCTTTATGAAATTTCTTTGTGTGTGTGTGTATGTGTGTGTGTGGTACTGGGAATTGAACCCAGGGCCATTCTACCTCTGAGCTACATCCCCAACCCTATTTTATTTTTATTTTGAAACAGGGTCTTGCTAGATTGATGAAGAGTCTCACTATTTGCTGAGGCTGGCCTCGAACCTGTGATCCTTCTGTCTCAGCCTCCCAAATACTGGGATTACAAGCGTGTGCCACTACGCCCGGCTGCTTTATGACATTTCAAGCTATAGAATAGACTTTTTTTTTGGTACTGAGGATTGAACCCAGGGGCATTCTACCTCTGAACTACACCCCTAGCCCTATTTTATTTTTTATTTGGAAATAGGGTCTCACCAAGTTGCTGAGGCTGGCTTCGAACCTGCGATCCTCCTCTCAGCCTCCCAAGTACTGGAATTATAGGTATGTGCCACCACGCCCGGCTCTAGATCAGACATTTGAGTGGCTGTAGCACAGCGTAATTGAGTATTCTGTTGGAAAGTTATTTTATTTATTTGTTTGTTTGTTTATCATTTTATTTTTTTTGGTACTGGGGATTGAACCCAGGAGCATTCTACCTCTGAGCTACACCCCCAGCCCTCTTTATTTTTTATCTTGAAACTGTGTCTCGCTAAGTTGTTTGGAAGGTTATTGAGATGTTCTTCTTCTATTTAAACAACAGCCATAAAGATCCCTGCAGCTATGGTTCTGTCACATCTTGGTGATTTCAGGTGCAGGGCCTTGGTCCAAGTCTTCTTGATTGCTAGAAAAGGGCCAATTCACACTCTCCTGCTCCCAGCAATGTATAGCAGCACCCGATTCCCGCATGTTCACAGCAATTGGTCTTTAAGTTAGTATTTCTTAGCCGGGTATGGTGGTGCATACCTGTAATCCCAGTACTTGGGAGGCTGAGACAAGAGGATCACAGGTTCGAGGCCAGCTTCAGCAACTTAGCAAGACCCTCAGCAACTTAGTGAGACCCTGTTTCCAAACAAAAAATAAAAAGAGCTGGGGGTGTAGCCTGGAGGTAGAATGCCCCTGAGTTCGATGTCCAGTAACACACACACACACACACACACACACTCTTTCTTAGTAAGTGAGCTTTTTCCCTATATGTAGTTTTACTTCGGAAAGTGCCAGAATCTTCTTTCAAGTCAATTTCACATGCTTTCCCCCGTACCTTCATATTCCAGTCCCTCTACAGAAGGTGGTGATAGCTATAAGAAGCTTGTTTGCTTTATAAGCTGGTTATGTTCCTAAACCAAGCGAGAATAGAGGCTTCCTAGTCAGTCTCCTCCGACTCACCAAGCTGCCTCTGACCACGTGTTCAAGCTCACCTCGCCCTTCTCCTCTGGTCAGAATGCCCAGGGGTGAGCAGGGAGACTGGCCAAGAATGACCACTTGATGGGCATTTTGTCCCCAGAGAGATGGATTGTTTTATTTTGCCCAGGGCATCCAGTAAGATTGGACATTGGAACTACAGAGCCACCTTCATGTTGTGGCTGAGAAGACAGGCTCCTGGCACTCCGGGGTGTTCCTGTGGGAGTTTGGACATTACCTTGGAGTTCTGTTGTTAATTTCTCTAGGAGCAGTGTTAGGTGACTGACTTCCTTTCCCCTTTCCCAGTAAGATTCTAGGAACTGTGCATTTAGGCTCAGTGCTGAAAGTTGTCCAATTATATTGGTACAACAAGTAGCTCTTTTTGTGTGTGTGTTTTTTTGGGGGGGTTGGTACTGGGGATTGAGCCCAGGGGCATTCAACCTCCAAGCTACACCCCCAGCCCTCTTTACTTTTTATTTTGAAATAGGGTCTTGGTAGGTTGCTGAGAGTCTTGCTAAATTGCTGAGGCTGATTTTGAACCTGTGATCTTCCTGTCTCATCCTCCCAAGTACCGGGAGTACAGGCATGTGCCACCATGCTTGGCTCTTTATTATTTTTTTTATCTTGAAAAAGGGTCTTGCTAAGTTGCGGAGGACCTCACTAAATTGCTGGGACTGGCCTTAAACCTGCAATCCTCCTGTCTCAGTTTCCCAAGTACTGGGATTGCAGGCGTGTGCCACCACGTCCAGCCAGTACCTCTTCGTCAGGTTTGTTGACCTTGTGATTCAGTATCCCCGTGGGGGAAACAGGCCAAGGCAGTAAATGACTTTGTCTGGGGGCCCCAGGTGGGTGTGGAAGTTAGAGCCGTGTTTAGGCCTTTGTTTCCCAGGCTTCAGATCTGAACTGTTGCCCCATGTGCTCATCAGTGCTCATCAGCTCGCCTCACAGAGAGTTTGACACAAGCCCATTCATGCCCAGGATACCCCATTCATTGGCCAGGATGCACGGCCTCCCGAGGCTGGGCCGCAGTCGGGAACCAGGGTCCGCTTACTCCCAGGGCTGTCAGAAGGCGAGGCAGAGGAAGAATGGGTGATGAGCAGACTTGGTTTCGGATCACTTTCATTCTGGAACAGTGATACAGAATCAGAGGTACCAGGAAGCCTCTGGTAGGAAGTTGTAATGTGCTGCCCCGGGGCTTAACCGCTCACCAGCCCTGGGTGACGCACAGCCTGCAGAGAAAACTACTCCTGTCCCTACAGGCGCCCCAGCAAGTTCCTTAGCAAGGTCAGCTCGCCCGTGAGAGCTCTGTCCTCTGCTCCCCTAGTAAACCACAGAGCACCCCTACAAAACAGCCCTTCCCAGAGGCAGACCCAGCAGGCTCCTTGCTGTGCCCATGGCTCCTCTGTAGCTGCCTCTCCCTTCGCGGCTTCATTCATCAGGTAAAGCAGAGAGCCATAGCCAGCTCCTTCCCAGGTTGGGAGATGGTTTTTCTGTGGTGTAGACAAAGGCCAGGACTTGGAGGCAGAAACCTAGGTTAATTGTGTGTAGGCTCCTGGTACCTTTTTTCCCCCGTTTGGTACAAGGTATTGAACCCCAGGGGCATTCTACCTCTGAGTTTATTTTGAAACGGGGTTTCGCTAGGTTGCTGAGAGTCTCGCTAACTTGCTGAGGCTGTCCTTGAACCTGTGATCCTTTTGTCTCAGCCTCCCAAGTACTGGGATTACAGGCATGCGCTACCATGCCTGGCTTAATGGTACCTTTCACTGAAGGCTTACTCTGGGCCAGCTCAGTGCTCAGTGCTGTGCAGACACTGTCCCCTTGACACCTTCCACTCGCTTTAGGAGGTACGGATTACTATTTCCATTTTCCAGACGAGGAAACTAAGTTTCTAAGTGCTCACACGATTTGCCCGAGCATGCAGTCGGTAAGTAGCATGGTGTGGATGTGAACCCAAGTCTTTTGGACTCCGAATCTTTCTCACTTGCCTTTATCACTTATCTGCCTTTAGAATTTGGAGTCTGGTCCTGTATGGCCTTAGATCATTTCTTTGCTTCTCAAGCTGCTTCCTGAGGCGATTCAGCCCCTGGCAGCCTCTAGTTTCCTAAGTAGTCAGGTTGGGAGCCGTAATACCACGTTACAGGTTATTTTGTGAGGATCCAGGCGGGAAAACACCTAGCTGGGTGTCTCGGGCAAGGCTTGAAGCTTGTGTCTGCCTGCCTAGACTCATGCCCTTTGTGTTCTGCATCCAGCCGAATGTGGTTGGTTAGAGCTGGTGGGGACAGACCCCCGGGACGACTCAGCCCGTGTAGGAGGCGCAGACACCCACAGTCATAGCATTGACTACAGGCTCCTCCCCGGTTGTTGGCACTGTCCCCTCTAGGAATAGATGGACAGCCCAGATACTGTGCTACAAATGTTCGGAACCATGTAATAGTGGAAATGTGCCAGCAGACAGGGTAGTGGGGCGTGTTGTACACTCCTGGGGGTAGATTTTATAGACAGCAGGCAGATTTCTGGGTTACTGGCACCTTGGGGAGTAGCAGCTTGTAGAGTTTTGGGGCTTGAGACTTCTGAGTAATAGGGGAGTCATTAGGCTCCTGCTGGGTGACCTGGTAGGAGAGGATTGGAGAGCTCATTGAGAGAGGACAGAAATATCTGCTAGCCTTCTGCTGGCTAGAGACCTTCCCTTAGGAAGAGCGCTGTCTTAAGAATGGGAAAAGTGACTGAATTTGCTATCAATGTTCGAATAACTAATGCTGTCACGAGGGTCAAAATTCAGAGGGGGCGGATCCCCATCCCCAGCTGCTGGTTTCTCTACCCATAAGTCTTTTCAGAGGTATTTTTCAAATACCTCTGAAAAGCCACCACGTCCGGCTTCAAATACAGTTTAAAAATGCAAATGTTAACATACTAGCAAAGAATACATTGTTCTATACCTTTTTTAAAAATAATGTCGGGCGTGGTGGGACACGCTTGTAATCCCAGTACTTGGGAGGCTGAGACCAGAGGATCGGGGTTCGCGGCCAGCTCGGCTACTTAGTGAGGCCCTCCACAACTTAGCAAGACCCTGTTTCAAAATAAAGAATAAATAGGGCTGGGGGTGTAGCTCAGAGGTAGAATGCCCCTGGGTTCAATCCCCAGTACCGCAAAAAAAAAAAAAAAAAAAAAAAAGCAAACGCTGGGCCCTCTTTAGGCTGCGCTCCACTGTCGTCATCCGGCTCCCAGCTGTGCTGACGACGCTTGGTGATGTTGGCGAATTTGAAATCATCGATGACCACAGAGCTGGGAAAACCATTGTGAACCTCACAGGCAGGTTAAACAATGTGGCGTGATCAGCCCCGGATTTGCTGTGCAGCTCCAAGACCTGGGAAAATGGCAGAATAATCTCCTATCCTGTCAGTTTGGTTTCACCGTATTGACAACCTCAGCGGGCATCATGGACCGGGAAGAAGCAAGATGAAAACACACGGGAGGGAAAATCACGGGACTCTGTTCCTAGGGATGTAAAACATGTACAAACAAAAGCCTCCATGGGCTCTGGTGCTTCCAAATAAATGAGTGAATGAGTAAAAAATAAAACAGGGCTGGGGGTGTGGCTTGGAGGTGGAATGCCCCTGGGTTCCATCCCCAGTATAAAAACAAAAACAAAAACCCGTATGTCCTAGAGAGCTTTTCATATAGATGTGGAAAAGGAGCTTCCCCATCTTTTATAGCTTTTTTGTGTGTGTTCATGTAGTACTGAGGGTGGAACTCAGAGGCCTTCTACCTCCGGGCTATACCCCCAGCCCTATTTTATTTTTTATATGGAAACAGGGTCTCGCTAAGTTGCTGAGGCTGTCCTTGAACCTGTGATCCTCCTGTCTCAGCTTCTTAAGTACTAGGATTACAGGCGTGTTGCTACCATGCCTGGGTTTTTTTTTTGTGTGTGTGTGTGTGGTACTGGGGATTGAGCCCTGGGGCATTCTACTTCCAAGCTGTACCCCCAGTCCTATTTTTTTTTTAAACAGGTTCTCACTAGGTTGAGAGTCTCACTACTTGCTGAGGCTGTCCTCGAACCTGAGATCCTCCTGTCTCAGCCTCCCAAGTACTGGGATTACGAGCATGCACCACGCCCGGCTTTATAGCTTTTTTATTTTATATATAGAGAGATACTTGGTGTCCCATTGCCTAGATGATACCGTAGCACAAGTTAAGCAATCCCTTCTTGATGAGCAGTTAGGCTTTCTCTGATCTTTTGCTATTACAGTCGATGCAGTGTTGATGAGTGTGGCAGATGCCTGAGGAGAAGTGACTTTGGAGTGTCCTGTGAGGATTTGGCGGTACCTGAGGGTAGACACTTTTGTTTCCCAGTGTGTCCTTGGTATTTGGAAGGATGTCACAGGCACACAAGAAGCATGTCATCAGTCCTTGAGTGAATGCTCCCTGCAGAGCCTGGCTTGACTGACCACGTGGGGTTCTGATCTAATTCCGCACACCTGGGCAGGTCATCTCACCTCGGAGCTCCAGGTTCCTCATGTGACGATGACAGATGGTGCTAGATAAGGTTCTGGGGCTTATAAATTCATGTGTTGGGGTTTCATCTTATATGATGCTCATATATGATAGCTCTGTGAAGTTTTATTTTCATCTTCCAAATGTGAGCACATAAATTCTTAATAAGTTAATTTAAGTTCTCCGTCAGGCCAGGCGTGGCGGTCCACGCCAGGGTTGCAAGTTTGAGGCCAGCCTTGGCAATTTAGGGAGACCTGTCATAAAGTAAAAAGGGCTGGGGTAACTGAGCGTGGGAGTACATACCTGTAATCCCAGCTACTTGAGAGGCTGAGGGAGGAGAATGGCAAGTTTGAGGCTAGCCTGGGCAATTTAGCAAGATCCTGTCTCAAAATAAATAAAAAAGGCTGGGGGTATAGTTCAGTGGTAGAGCACTTGCCTACCATGTACAAGACCCTGGGGGTGATCACAGCACTCAAAAAAAAAATTCACATCAACATGTTTCCAAGTAACAGACCTAAAAAACAAAACAAAGAACAGGAAGTTGGGCACAGAAGCCCGTGTCTGTGGTTCCAGCCCTGGGGAGGCTAAAGCAAGAGGATCCCTTGAGTCCAGGCATTCTAGACCCCCCTTAGACAACGTAGACCCCATATCAAAAACAATAAAGGAGAAGGAACACACAAGCTTTATTACATGCCTAAGGCTTGGGAGATCCGAACAGCAGAATTCTGAGGGACTTATCACACGGGTTCTCAGCACAGCTTTCGGTGACAGAATCACCGAGTGAATCTAGGTGCCTCCTTTGTGTTCCTCTTAGTCATGTTAAGAAGAAAGTACGTTTGATCTTACTACATTTTGAATACCTTTCTAATAATGAAGTTTTCTTTCTTTCAAGACAAGGGAAGGCAGACCTCAGGCTCAAAGTTTCAGCAAACAATTCATTCTGGAGCTCAGAGAATTCAAGTACTTGGTACTGGGGATTGAACCCAGGGTCATTTTACCTCTGAGCTACATCCCCAGCCCTATTTTTTATTCTTTATTTTGAAACAGGCTCTCACTAAGTAGCTGAGGCTGGCTGAGAACCCGGATCCTCCGGTCTCAGCCTCCCAAGTACTGGGATTACAAACATGTGCCACCATGCCCAGCTTTTTTATTTTGAAACAGGGTCTCACTAAGTTGCTGAAGGCCTCACTAAGTAGCTGAGGCTGGCTGCAAACCTGTGATCCTCCTGTCTCAGTCTCCCAAGTACTGGATTACAAAGCACATGCCACCCACCCAGCTCCTGTCTCCATTAGTCATATGAACAGGAGACCCTTCTAAACTGCCACCTATATACAGGTCACCTTGCTTAGATCATGTAATGGTTGGGATTTAGAACATCTCTCTATCCCTCATGGAAACCCGGCAGCCATGTGAGTACATAACTATTCTTATCTCCAGGTCATGCGTGGCCAGGTTTATTGGGTCACAGCAGTCAGAATGTTGAGTGACACAGGTCCTTTATGTTTATTCTCACAACCTTAGGAGGAGGTATTATTATAACCCCCAAATCTAGTGCTTTTCTCCAGATCTCACACTGCCTTATTTGGCGTCTCAAAACCAATCTGTTATTCCCATAGATGGAGAAGGGGAACAAGTACTGGGAGGTGGAGAGAAGATGAAAAGCCTCAGATACATGAGAAAGACAGCGTAACCACAGTGGTTAAGGAGATGACTCAGGCTTCAGACAGGTCTGCACACTGCTTCTGGCTTTTGCATTGCGTAGCTGTGTAACCTTAATGACCTTGTTGGGCCTCTCAGTTTCCCAATCTAGAAAATGGGCATTAAAATAGTCTCCATAGGTTGCTTGGTGAAGATTAACAAAGTATTGTTAGCTATTAGTAGTAGTTTGTAAGGGGAGGGGTTCCCTCCTGAGATGAAGCATGTTTGCTAGGGGCTGCCTTAGCATAGCACCATGGATGGGTGGCTTACGCAGAAATTTAATTCTCACAGTTGTGATGGCTAAAAGCCCAAGATCAAGGGAATGGCTGGTTTCTTCTGAGGCTTCCCTCCTTGGTTTCTGGCTGGCATCTTCTCCCTGTGTCTTCACGTGGTCTTTTCCTCTGTGCCGTCTGAGTCTGAGATTCCTCCTCTAAGGACACTAGTCAGAGTGAATCAGGGCCCACTCTAATGACCTCATTTTGACTTAATTACCTTTCATGTGTGTGTGGAACTGTATTTGAACCCAGGGATGTTGTGCCTCTGAGCTACACGCCCAGCCCTATTTTACTTCTTATCTTGACACAGGGTCTCACTAAGTTGCGGAGGGCCTCACTAAGTTGCGGAGGGCCTCACTAAGTTGCTGAGGCTGGCCTGGAACCTGTGATCCTCCTATCTCAGCCTCCCCAGTACTGGGATTATAAGCCTACGACACCACACCTGGCTTTGTTACCCCTTTTAAGACCCTATCTTACCCAGGTGTGGTGGTATACACCTGTAATTGCTGTACTTGGGAGGCTGAGACAGGAGGATCACAGGCTTGAGGCCAGCCTCAGCAATTTAGTGAGAACCTATTTCAAAATACAAAATAAAAAGGACGGGGGGTGTAGCTCAGAGGTAGAGCACCCCTGGGTTCAATCCTCAGTACCAAAGAAAGCAAAACCAAAAAGACCCTATCTTCAAATATTGTGAGGTGCTAGGGGTTAGAATTTCAATATAGGAATGGGGTGGGGGTCACAAGAATTCACATTAAGAGAAAACAGGGGCCTATAGAAAAATTAAGAAAATGAGCCAGGCGTGGGAGGCTGAGACAGGAGGATCGCAGGTTCACGGCCAGCCTCAGCTACTTAGTGACGCCCTTCGCAACTTAGTAAGACCCTGTTTCAAAATAAAGAATAAAAAATAGGGCTGGGGGTGTATCTTGCAGGCAGAATGCCCCTGGGTCCAATCCCCAGTACTGGAAAAAAATAAAGAAAAATTAAGAAAATAAGTTGTTAGAGCCGAGCGTGGTGGCGCACGCTTGTAATCTCAGTACTTGGGAGGCTGAGACCAGAAGATCTGGGTTCTCAGCCAGCCTCAGCTACTTAGTGAGGCCCTCTGCAACTTAGACCCTGTTTCAAAATAAAGAATAAAAAATAGGGCTGGGGGTGTAGCTCAGAGGTAGAGTGCCCCTGGGTTCACTCCCCAGTACCAAAAAAAAGTTGTTAGCAAGTTAGTCATGGTCCAGATTTTAAGGCAATGACTTGAAAATAAGTTCTGATTGTTGGGAAGGTTCATTTTCTTCCAATCTTTTTTTTTTTCTTCTTTCTGTGTATAGTTACATGTACTATAGACATAACTCTGCTTTCTGCTTATTTTATTTTTACTTCATAGCATAAGAACTTCCCCACTTTTGCATAGCTGGATAAGTCCATGCATCGTGTGCCCATAGACACGTTTCACTTTTGCCCTGTGTTTAAATTGACGTGAACTTTGTCCTTGAGAATCCCTGACCCTTTTAGATTTAAGGCACAGTGAGATTCCTCAGAAGATGAGACCACAAAACTGTGTGCTAGAGGCAAAGGAAATGGCCGCCTTGGGGATCTGATGGCCCCTGGGACTCTCTGGAGCTGAATCAGAGGTCCTCTCCCCTTCCTCCCGCTGGCCAGGCATGTCACAGCCCAGGACTCCTCCGCGGGGATGTCGTCGTCAAGGAGGCAGGCTGGTCTCTAAGCAGTCTTGTCTTTCTCACAGGCACATTCCAGCCTCCACAGAGGATGCTGCCTATACCCCTGAGCTCTGGGGCTCCAGGGCCACTACTGGGCCCTGAGGAGCCCAGTACAGCTTGCTATTTATTTGTTTGTTTGTTTATTGGCCCCTGGGATTGGACCCAGGGGCATTGTACCTCTGAGCTATCCTCCCAGCCCTTTTTATTTTTATTTTTTTTATTTTAGAAACAGGTTCTTGCCGGGTGTGGTGGCGCACACCTATAATCCTAGTACTTGGGAAACTGAGACAGGAGGATCACAGGTTCAAGGCCAGCCTCAGCAACTTAGTGAGGCTCTCTGCAACCTAGTGACACCCTGTGTCCAAAATAAAAAATAAAATAGGGTTGGGGGTGTAGCTCAGAGGTAAAATGCCTCTAGGTTCAATCCCCAGTACCACAAAAGAAAAGGAAAAAAAAAAAAAGAAACAGGGTCTCATTAGGTTGCTGAAAAGTCTCACTAAGTTGCTGAGGCTGGCCTTGAACCTGCAATCCTCCTGTCTCAGCCTCCAAAGTACTGGGATTACAGGCATGGGCCACCCCAACCGGCTATAAAGGCAGCTCTTAACCATTAAGTCCTTCTACCCCTTCCACTTATGACCCCTCTCTGGAAGAAATGGGCAATGTGTTATACCTTCTTTTACCTGGATAAGTTTCGCCTGTTTTTGGACTTTGAAAAGTGACATCATACTAATGGAAACCAGAATGTGTCGCCCCAAACTATGCATCTTTGACATAAATCATTTTGACTGCAGGCAATTTAGCAGCAGCAAATGGAGGGCGAGCTCTTTCTTCCCTCCCTGCTTTCCACCTAGAGACAGAATATAAATCCTCCTTTCCTGGAGACAAGGCTTATCAGCTCAGAGGCCGCTCCAGCGGATCTTGCTCCTGAGTCCGTTCCCATGTACTTACCTTCCCACAGTGTCCTGCCTCTGGAAGCCTGTAACTGCTTTCCTTTGTCTTGTCATCTCCAAAATGTATTGCTCTTTGTTGAAGGTGCTGTATAAGCCAGAGTGGTAAACCGCTGCTTTGAGTTACCTTTCCTTGAGGTTTCTCCCTCGTATTGTGCGCCACACACATTAATCAACTTGCCTGTTTTCTCTTGTGAATGTCTTTTGTTATAGGGGTCTGTCTCAACTAAGAACGTCAGAGGGTTGAGGAGAAACTATAGTTCTTTCCTCCTGGGCAATACCGATATCTTCTCCTGTGTCTGGTTTCTACTGTTCGATATATGATATTCATTAGATTCCCCAGTGTTGTTGTATGGCCTTACATTACAGCTGATTCATTTCAGTATGTGAATACAGTGTTTCTATACATCCTACCTCAGTGGACATTTGCTCTTTTCACTTTTTAGCTGTGATGAATAGTGTTGCCATGAACATTATATGTCTTTGGGTACATACATTGTTGTTGAGTCTATACATCAGAGTGGAATTGCTGGGTCTTGGGGAATGTATATACATAGCTTTGGTACATATCACCAGACTGGTTTTTTGTTTGTTTGCGGTACTGGGATTGAACCCAGGGGCATTCTACCTCGGAGCTACACCCAAGCCCTATTTTTTTGTTGTTGTTGTTCTTTATTTTGAAACAGAGTTTCACTAAGTTGCGGAGGGACTCACTAAGTAGCTGAGGCTAGCCCCGAACCTGCGATCCTCCTGTCTCAGCCTTCCAAGTACTGGGATTACAAGTGTGCGCCACTACACCTGGCTTCATTTATTTTTTTGTGGTACTGGGATTTGAACCCAGGGGCATTCTACCTCTGAGTTATACCCCCAGCACTATTTTAGTTTTTATATTGAAACAGGGTCTCACTAAGTTGCAAAGGGTCTCACTAAATTGAAGAGATTTTCCCATTTTACACTCCCACATCAGACTTATACTCCTTTTGTGTGTGTGGTGCATGCCTATAATCTCAGTATTTGGGAGGATGAAACAGGAGGATCGCAGGTTTAAGACCAGCCTCAGCAATGTAGTGAGACTCTGCAAACTAGCAAGACCCTGTTTCAAAAAAAATAAAACAATAAAAGCTCAGAGGTACAATGCCCCTGGGTTTAATCCCCAGTACCACCACTAAAAAAAAGGCATAACATAAAATTTACCATTTTAGCTGGGCGTGGTGGCACATGCTTGTAATCCAGTACTTGGAAGGCTGAGACGGGAGGATTGCAGATTCAAAGCCAGCCTCGGCTTAGCGAGGCCTTCCACAACTTAGTGAGACCCTGTTTCCAAATAAGAAATAAAACGGGTTGAGGGTATAACTTGGAGGTAGAATGCCTCTGGGTTCCATCCCCAGTACCAAAAAAAAAAAACCCATTTTAAACCCCCCCTTTTTTAAACAGTGCTGGGTATTGAGCCTAGGGCCTCACTTGTAGTAGACAAGCACTTTACCACTGAGCTACACCCCAGCCCTTTTTATTTTATTTTGAGACGGGATCTCGCTAAGCTGCCCCCTCTGGCTTCAAACCCCGATCCTCCTGCCTCATCTCAGCCTCTCAAGCAGTTGGGATTCTAGGCATGCACCACTGCCTGGCCATTTTAACTGTTTTAAGTAAATAATACAGTGGCACTAAGTACATCCACAGTGTTGTACAACCATCACCATTATCCATGTCCAGAAAATTTGCATTGTCCCAAAACAGAATTGAATACCCAGTCAGGCGTGGTGGCACATGCCTGTAATCCCAGTACCTGGGAGTCTGAAACGGGAGGATTGCAGGTTCGAGGCCAGCCTCAGCATCCTAGTGAGACCCTTTGCAGCTTAGTGAGACCCTGTTTCAAAATAAAAAGGACTGGGAGTGTAGCTCGGAGGTAGAATGCTCCTGGGATTCAATCCCCAGTACCACACACACGAAAAAAGAGAATTCTAAGACCCATTAAACGGTATCTCCCCTTTCCCATCTCTCTCTAGCCCTTTATAATCTTTACCTTCTGTTTCTATGAATTTGACTGTCCATGTAAATGGAATCATACAGCATTCATCCTTTCATGACTGGCTTATTTCACTCAGCATAATTTTGTTTCATTTTTTGTTTTGGTTTGGTTTTGGTGCTGGGGATTGAACCCCAGGGCCTTGTGTATACTAAATATGTGCTCTACCCCTGCGCTACCCCCGCAACCCCAGTATGTTTTCAAGGTTCATTTCTGTTATAGCACAGGTTAGAACTTCATTCCTCTCAAGGGCTGAATAACATCCTAATTATTGTAACCTCCCTTCTATGTATGTAACACATTTTGTTTATCAGTTCATCTCTTGATAAGCACTTGGCAAGTTGGCTCTGCCTTTGGCTATTGTGAATGATGCTAGAAAAGTTGTGTACAAGTATCTGAGTCCCTGCTCTCAGTTCTTTTATACACACACCTAAGAGTGGAATTGCTAGTCACGGGAATTCTACATGAGACTTTTTTTGTACTCGAGATTGAACCTAGGGCACTCTACCTCTGAGCTATATCCCTAGCCCTTTTATTCTTTTTATTTTGAGACAGTGTGTTGCTAAGTTGTCCAGACTGGCCTTGAACTTGTGATCCTCCTGCCTCAGCCTCACAAGTACTGAAATTACAGGCGTATACCACCACTTAGTTAATACTGAGCATCTTTTCATGTACTGTATATCTTCTTTGGAGAAATACTGAAATTAACAGGTGTATACCACCACTTAGCTAATACTGAGCATCTTTTCATGTACTATATATCTTCTTTGAAGAAATGTCTTTTCAAGTCCTTTGCTCCCCCTTTTTATGGTGTGGGGATTGAACCCAGATGCATTCTACCTCCAAAATACCCCCCCAGCCCACTTTTATTTCTTATTTGGAAACAGGGTCTCACTAAGTTGCTGAAAGTCTCGCTAAGTTGTCAAGGCTGGCTTTGAACCTGTGATCCTCCTGTCTCAGCCTCCCAAGTACTGGGATTACAAGAAAGTACCACCACAGCTGGTTTCTGAGTGCTTGTTTTAAGGGTGACCCAGCAGGAGTATGTTGGGGGGTGGGAATTCAGAAGGAGCATGGCAAATGAAACAACCGGAAGTTGTCCAGCATAGTCTGTGGTCACCAGTGATTTAGGACGCATATTTTGTGTAGGTAGACTTGTGGCCTCCAGAAAATCTTTTGCCTCTAGCTCTGATCTTGAGTCAACCCTGACCTTGAGGCTACCTGGGGCATGTGTCACCAAAAATGTCTGTGATATTGGTTCTCTGACCTCGTGAACAAAGAGAGTGGCCCTCCCTCTTGAGACTTTATGGAAGCCCTGGCTGAAGCTTGTATTAGTCACCTTGCTGGTCAATATGACTGCAGCCACGTGATAACAGTCCTTGATCCAGTCAGGAGACTTTTGTCAGGTCTTGTTTCCCCCCGGGGTAACTTCCAAAAACCTCTTTCTTTATCTTCTTTGTTTATTTTTGTGGTACTGGGGATCAAACCCAAGGTCTTGCACATGCTAGGCAAGTGCTCTACCACTGAGCTACACCACCAGCCCAAGCCTCCTTTTTTAATGCCTTCTTTCTCTCTTCCCCACAGTAGCTTCCGCCGGCTGCCCTGGGCAAGAGTTGGACCTGCCGGGCACTGATAACGACTTCACTGTGCTGGACACCGGAGCTGTCCAGGTAAAACACCTCATCCACCTGAGGGACAAAAGGAAGATGTTCTTCCTTTTTCTTCCTCGTGCTCAGATTGCTGCTTGCCAAGAATGCTTGGTTGCTGTGGCTGTTGTCAGCCAAGTTAACCTTTCATGGGAGGCGGCCTAGCCCTCAGCTGCCCAGCTGTGAGCATGAGGGCTGATCTAAGCAGTGAAGTGTCTGCATCTGTCCAGTAGGGGCACCAGAGAGCCAGAACAATAGCGCCCCGAAGAGCCCGGTGAACACTTGTGCACTTAGTCATTGGGATCCCTCTCCCATTTCCCTTCTTTCCTGTGTCACACAGGTTAATCCTGACTGGAAGCCATTCCAACGCAGGAATGCCAATCCCATGAGCCTCTAGGAAGGTGGGCCTGAGGTGCTTGGACGTACTTCTTAGTTTCTTCTAATTTTTTTGAATAGCTGACATAGCCATGTGGTTCAAAAATTTTTTAAATAGTGGATGTGGTAGCACACATCTATAATTCCTGTACTTGGGAGGATCGCAACTTAGCCAGACCCTGTTTCAAAATTAAAAATAAAGCCGGGCGTGGTGGCGCACGCTTGTAATCCCAGTACTTGGGAGGCTGAGACCGGAGGATCTGGGTTCGTGGCCAGCCTCAGCTACTTAGGCCCTCTGCAACTTAGCGAGACCCTGTTTCAAAATAAAGAATAAAAATAGGGCTGGGGGTGTAGCTTAGAGGTAGAATGCCCTTGGGTTCAGTCCCCAGTACTGAAAAATAATAACAATAAAGAAAAGGGCTGGGGTTACAGCTCAGAGATAGAATGCCCCGGGGTTCAAACTCTAATACAAAAAAAGAAAGAAAGAATGATATGTACATTTAGATAGGTTATATGTTTTGTGTATATACAGACATATACTTTTTTCTCCTTTTGTACAAAAGCTAACATACTATTCACATCTGTATCTTTTTTTTTCACTTAATAGTATATATTTTCAGTATAATGCCTGTCCCCTGCCCACAGATAGCCACTGTTATTAGTTTCTTCTGTATCCTCCCAGACTTTGTCTGTGTTCAGAAAATAAGAGCATATGGTCTTATTTTCCTATCCTTTTAAACAAAGGGTGGTATAGTGCCTGGCACTTATTAAGCAATATTTAAATGCTTGCTAAAAAAAAATGTTTTAAGCCAGGCACAGTCGCGCACACCTATAATACCAGTGCTTGGGAGGCTGAGACAGGAGGATTGCAGGTTCAAGGCCAACATGTGATAACTTAACCGAGACCTTGTTTCAGAGAAAAAAAAAAGCGGGGTGTAGTGGCACACACTAATCCTAGTACTTGGAAGGCTGAGACAGGAGGATCACAGGTTCAAGGCCAGCCTCAGCAACTTAAGCAAGGTCCTGTTTCAAAATAAAAAGGGCTGAGGGATGTAGCTCAGAAGTAATACACCCCTGAGTTCAATCCCTAGTACCACAAAATAAAATAAAATTCTAAGCTAAGCCGGGCGTGGTGGCACACGCTTGTAATCCCAGTACTTTGGGAGGCGGAGACTGGAGGATCCGGGTTCGCGGCCAGCCTCAGTTCTCGCTCGCTCTCTCTCTCTCTCTCTCTCTCTCTCCTTAGTGAGGCCCTCCGCAACTTCGTGAGACCTGGTTTCAAAATAAAGCATAAAAAATAGGGCCAGGGGCGTAGTGCGGAGGTAGAACGCCCCTGCGTTCAATCCCCGGTACTGCAAAAAAAAAAAAAAAAAAAATTCTAAGCTATAGTAAGCTGTTTGTACCTTGATCTTTTTATTTAACAGTATATATCAAAGAGCTTTCCCTGTCGGCACGTAGTGTCCTCATTTCTCATTTCAAGAGCTGTGTAATATCCACCACATAGATGTGCTGCAGAGTGTGGTACTTCTCTATAATTGGACACTTAGACTATATCCAAGTTTCCCTGTGAGGTAACCCATCTAGGTCTCTCTCCTCACCCTTATCCTCCTATAGGTGAGAAGTTGTTGGGAGCGTTAGCTCTTTAAACACCCTAGTGAAGGCGTCTTCTCTCCTTGCAGGAAAGGAAGACTTTGAAGACTTCACAGTCCAAACGCATCTTACGAAGACGCAAGCGAGAATGGGTGGTCCCGCCGATATCTGTCCCCGAGAACGGCAAGGGTCCCTTCCCCCAGCGGCTGAATCAGGTACGACCGTGCCTTCCCCTGGGAGTCACTGGTGGCCTGACTGTGAGCTTTCTTGCTGCTGAGCTCTGGGGCCCACAGAGGAAAGCCCCCGTCATGGAAGCAGATTCTAAGAAGCCCGTGTCCCTCCCCACTTCTGCACAGGGGATTCTCGGCCACAATCATGAAGTGTTTGTCACTTCGTCAGCTGCCATTTTCTTTTGCTTCCAGCTTAAATCTAATAAGGACAGAGGAACCAAGATTTTCTACAGCATCACAGGGCCCGGAGCAGACAGCCCTCCTGAGGGTGTCTTCACCATAGAGAAGGAGACGGGCTGGTTGCTGGTGAATAAGCCCCTGGACCGGGAGAAGATCGCCAAGTATGAGGCAAGTAGCCTTCGGCACCCAACATAAACACCCCGTCAGAAATAGGGCTCAGCCAGAGCCGGCCGTGGTGGCACGCCTGTAATCCCAGTACTTGGGAGACTGAGACAGGAGGGTCCCAGGTTTGCAGCCAGCTTCAGCAACTTAGTGAGACCCGTTTTCAAAAATAAAACAGTGCTGGGGGTGTAGTTCAGAGGTAGAATGCCCCCGAGTTAATCCCCAGTACAAAAAGAAAAAAGAAAACTTGGGCCCAGTGCCTGGTGGGAGGGTGCTACCAGCTGACCTTTGACCTCTGTGGCCTCAGCTTTTTGGCCATGCCGTGTCAGAGAATGGGGCCTCAGTGGAGGATCCCATGAACATCTCCATCATCGTGACAGACCAGAATGACCACAAACCCAAGTTCACCCAGGACGTCTTCAAAGGGAGTGTCTTGGAGGGCGTGCTACCTGGTAAGGAGATGGGGGAGGGGACTGCTATGGGGTTTCTGGGCCCAGATCTAGCTTCGTGCCAACTTCTGGAACCATCTGGAAGTCAGCGCAGCCCCTTACGTGCTGGAAGCCCTTCCCACTTCTGATTTCCTTGTCTGTGCATCAGATCGCCTGTGATCTTCTTAAAAATCCAGATTCTCCAACTCCCTCCCCAAATTCCTGAATAACAACCATCCTGGAACGGAGCTCTGGAATCTATGCATTTGAAAACTTCCCAGGAGTTTCGGCTGATGGGCCACGTTTGGGATCCACTAGCTTGGGATCTGAAAAGGCCAAGATTTGAATCTTGACTTTACCTCTTTCTGGGCTGCGACCCTGGGCATATTCTTCACCTCTAAGCCTCAATCATCACATCTAAAAATGGGGGTAATATCAAACTTGAAGAATTGTGAAGATTAGAAATAACATCTGCAAGGCGGGTATGGTGGCACATGCCTGTAATCCCAGTACTTGGGAGGCTGAGACAGGAAGATTGCAGGTTTGCTGCCGCCCTCTGCATCTTAGTGAGGCTGTCTGCAACTTCATGAGACCCTGTTTCTAAATAAAAAATAAGCCGGGCGTGGTGGCACACACTTGTAATCCCAGTACTTGGGAGGCTGAGACCGGAGGATCTGGGTTTGCGGCCAGCCTCAGCTACTTAGTGAGGTCCTCCGCAATTTAGTGAGACCTTGTTTCAAAAAAAGAATAAAAAGTAGAGCTGGGGGTGTAGCTCGGAAGTAGAAGGCCCCTGGATTCAATCCCCAGTACTGCAAAAAATAAGTAAATAAATAAATAAATCTGGGAGTATAGCCCGGAGGTAGAAGGCCCCTGGGTTTCATCCCCAATACCACACACACGCACACACACAAAAGAATGTGGCTATGGAGAGCACAAGGAAATGGCCAGGCTGGAGAAGAGGGTGGCAGGAACCAGCAGAGGATGAGGGAAGTAGATATGGGATGTGTGTGCACACGCATGCACTGCTAGGATTGTAGTAGATGAATGCTAATGACCTCAAAGTCAGTCACTGGTGGGGGCGGGTTTCTCCTTCCCTCTCTGAGTAATGGAGAATTTCAGAGAAGTGTGAGTTGATTAGACTGCCAAAAACAGAAATTCCCACAAGAAAAACAGTTTTAAACAAGATGAAACCTTTCTTTTTCTCCTTCCTTATATGTAGGAAGCCTAGAAGTAGTCGATCCAGGCTGGAATGGTGCTTCCGAGGGTTAAAGGCCTAGGTTTCTTCTGTCTTGTTCTGCTGCTGTTTTAGCCTTCATTCTTGAGGTTACATTGTAGTGGCCGCTGGAGCTCCAGTCATTACATCAGAAAGCAGGGAAGAGGTGCTGTAAAAACACTTTCCCCAAAGTTGTATATCCTGTTCACCAAAAGTTACTTTCAGAACTGGGTTTGGTGGTGCACACCTGTGATCCCAGTACTTGGGAGGCTGAGACAGGAGGATCGCTGTTTGAAGCCAGCCTCAGCTACTTAGTGAGGCCCTCAGTAACTTAGCGGGACCCTGTTTCCAAATAAAAAATAAAATAAGTCTGGGGGTGTAGCTCAGAGGTAGAAGGCCCTGGGTTCAACCCCCAGCACCCCCAAAAAAATTTACTTTCAGGGTCACAGCTGGCTGCAAGAGAGATGGGAAACTGTCCGTTCCAGGTGGGCCTGTGCCCAGCCTAAAACGAGGATCATATTCCTAAGAAAAGAGCATGGAAAATGGGCGCCAGATAGCGATCTTTGCCATAGAGTCCGAGATGGGACCTGGCCGATGAGCAGGGCAGAACCTCTCAGAGTTCTAGAAGCCGGAGAGGCTGAAGGTTGGAGCTGGGAGGGAAAGGTATTCACTCATCCCTTCTCTGCTCTAGGCACTTCTGTGATGCAGGTGACAGCCACGGACGAGGACGATGCCATCAACACCTACAACGGGGTGGTCGCCTACGCCATCCACAGCCAAGAACCGAAGGACCCGCACGACCTCATGTTCACTGTCCACCGGAGCACGGGCACCATCAGCGTCATCTCCAGCGGCCTGGACAGGGAGGTCAGTGGCCTTAGATCAAGCGCTGTCTACACAGGCAGGGGCCTGGCGCTCGGAGCAGAAGCCCCTGTCCCCAAGGTCAAGGCAGAGTGGGGACACGAGCCAGCTGTACACGCCGCTGTGCTGTAGCTCCCGGAGGCCGGTGGCCTGCTGCCAAACAGCCTCACTGAGTCTCCTCTGAGGATGAGGAGGCAGCTGTAAAATGCAGACGTCTGGTATTTTCTGGAGGCTTTCTCGTTTCCTCTCTCAATGGCTCACTGAGTGTGCATGGCGCTCAGATTCGTCCCTCGTGTGCCACAAAGTGGAATGAGCTCCATGGATATCGGAGTTACCTTCTGTTTCCTAATGACTATCTCTGCCCAAATGCGTGCTCAGAGCTCCCGCCGAGCGGCCGCGGGCGGGGCAGCGCCAGGCTTCCCAGCCCCACTCTCCGCTGCTGTGCTTCTGGTGGGGTGAGGGCGGGTCACGGAGTCAAGAGAACACTGTGAAAGCCTGGGGCGGTAGTGCCAGGCGCGAGACCCTGTTTCAAAATAAAAAAAGGAAGCTGGGTGTGGTGGCGCAGGCTTGTAATCCCAGTACTTGGGAGGCGGAGACCCGAGGATCCAGGTTCACGGCCAGCCTCAGCTACTTAGTGAGGCCCTCCGCAACTTTGTGAGACCCAGTTTCAAAATAAAGTATAAAAAATAGGGCCGGGGGGGGGGTAGCTCGGAGGTAAAACGCCCCTGGGTTCAATCCCCGGTACCGCAAAAAAAATAAATAAAATAAAAAAAGGGCTGGGGGTGTCGCTCTGCAGTAGAATGCCCTTGGGTTCAATCCCCAGCACTGAAAGAAAAAGAGAGAGAGGGAGGAATTCACCGCCCCTCCCACCCCCCTCAAGGGTGTGCTAACCCTAACCCTCTCCTTCCTTTCTCCCCAGAAAGTCCCTGAGTACAAACTGACCATCCAGGCTACGGACATGGACGGAGATGGCTCCACCACCACGGCGGTGGCGATAGTGGAAATCCTTGATGCTAATGACAACGCCCCTGTGTTTGACCCCCAGAAGGTACCGCCCCTTCCGCTGCCCTCCCCATCAGTAATGAGGGACTAACATCCCTTTCTCAAGAAATACTGAACCGGCCTGCGTTGCTCGAGTCCAGTCCCACCACTTACTGGCTGTGCGACGTTGGGCAAACTACCTCTCCCTGTGTCCCATTTCCCAATCTGTGATTCAGAGATAATGGTCATTCTTGCTGCACTGTTCCAAATTTTAAATGAAATGATCTAGCTGGGCGTGGTGGTGTATACCTGTAATCCCAGTACTTGGAAAGCTGACACAGGAGGATCGCAGGTTCGAGGCCAGCCTCAGTAATTTAGTGAGACCTTCAGCAACTTAGGGAGACTCTATTTCCAAATAAAAAAATGAAATAGGGCTGGGTGTGTAGCTCAGAGGTAGAATGCCCAGGACCATAAGAAAAAATTATTCTGGGCGCCTGGCATGGTGGCACGCATCTGTAATCCCAATACTTGGGAGGCTGAGACAGGAGGATCACAGGCTCCAAAACAGACTCTGCAACTTAGATCCTCAGCAACCATGAGGATCTCAGGGTTGGAAACCCTGTTTCCAAATAAAAAATGAAATAGGGCTGGGGGTGTAGCTCGGAGGTAGAATGCTCCTGGGTTCCATCACCAGTACCAAAGGAAAAAAAAATTGTTCTGGGCTGGAGGTATAGCTCAGTGGCAGAGTGTTTGTTTTGAATGCCCAAGGCCATGGGTTCCGTCCCCAGCACCCCCAAATTTTTGTTGTTATTCTGACCAGCTGATCTTCCAGTCTTTACCACCTATCACAAAACCTAAAAAAAACTCCTATCTGGTGCTCCAGCATAGTCAGGGACCTGCCCTTCTTGCCACCTGCTCCCACCTAGGTAGGGACTTAGACACACAGAGCAGTGAGGGTCCTGGAGCTTGGGGTCCCTGGGAGGAGGCGGGCAGGCCCAAGGTTGGTATGATCAGTCCCTACAGCTGTTAGGCCGATGCTTGGGACATTCTACACTTGTGTGTGCCCTGAGCACCTGCTCAGGGGGTTGGTGGCCCAGGAGAGAGTGAAGCACGGGCCTCTGGAGGTGGGCGGGGGATTCATGGCTACTGAAGGGGAGAGCAGCCTCCCAGGATGGTCCCTCTCTCTGCTCTGATCGCGCTGTGCTTCCCACACTTGCAGTACGAGGCCCGGGTGCCAGAGAACGCAGTGGACCAGGAGGTGCAGAGGCTCACAGTGACTGATCTGGATGCCCCTGACTCACCGGCATGGCGCGCCACCTACCGCATTGTGGGAGGGGAAGCGGGCGACCATTTTGCCATCACCACCCACCCTGAGAGCAACCAGGGCATCCTGACAACCAGAAAGGTGAGTGTGTTTGGGCTTTAAGCAAAGGCCACAGCCGGGACAGCCAGGGCTGCAGCCGCCAGGTCAGGGGCACCGCCTGCCTCAGACCACAGGTGAGGGTCACCGATCTAGGGGAAGCAGATGGGTGGCACTCCTCCTCCCAGGGCCAGCGTCCAGAGGCTGCCTCCCGTCTCTCCAACAGAAGGCCTCGGCTTTATTAGAATCTTGCTAATTTTGCATTTACTCTCTAACATATATCTAAGTGTCTGGAGAGTAAAAAGACTTATATTACTTAGTAGGCACATCCTACTAAGCCTTTCAAAAATCCTTTTTTTTTTTTAATTTTGTGAATTTTTGTTTTATTATTGGGAAATAGGACATGATGAGTTGGGTCAAAAAGTCTTTGTCAGGCATGGTGGCGCACACCTGTAATCCCAGTACTTGGGAGGCTGAGACGGGAGGATGGCAGGTTCAAGGACAGCCTCAGCAAGTAGTGAGATTCTCATCAACCTAGGGAGACCCTATTTCAAAGTAAAATAGGTCTGGGGATGTAGCTCAGCAGTAGAATGCCCCTGGGTTCAATCCCTAGCACCAAAAAGTTAAAATTAAAAAAACGAAGGAAAAGACAGGCCTATCCGGGTATGTTGGTGCACATCTGTAATTCCAGTACTTGGAAGGCTGAGATAGGAGAATCACAGGTTTGAGGCCAGCCTCAGCAACTTATTGAGACCCTATTTCAAAAATATAAAACAAAGTAGGTCTGGGGTCTAGCTCAGAGGTAAAATGCCCATGGATTCAATCCCCAGTACCAAAAAAAGAAGACAGGCCTAGCTGGGCATATGCCTATAATCCCAGTTTGAGGGGCAGACAGGAGGATCACAAGTTGGAAGTCAGCCTGGGCAACTTAGCAAGACCCTGTCTCAAAATAAAAAATAAAAAAGACTGGGGGTGTAGCTCAGTGGTAGAGTGCTTGACCAGCACGCACAAAGCCCTGGGTTTGATCCCCAACCATGGGAGGGGAAGGGGGAGACTGTCTCAGACTCAGTGACCTCTTTTTGCAACCCAGGGGTGCTCTATCACTGAGCTACACCCCAGCCTTTTTTTTCTGATACATGGTCTTGCTGACCTTGAACTTGTGATCCTCCTGTCTCAGCCTCCTTAGTTGCTAGGATTACAAGCATATGCCACCGTGCCCAGCACAACAAATACTTGGTAATTCTGAACCTTTGGCATTGTGAAGTGAAATTTATTTATAATACAACTTAGCTAACTCATACTTTTTAGAAAAATAGAATGCCCCAACTGTAAAATAAAGGAGAAATATACACTGGAAAACATAGTTAAGTGGTTGATTACTTGCATCTATTTGTAAGACCATCCAAACTCACTGGATACTGTGCGTCGCCCTGGTGATGCACACCACAAGTGGTATTGATGTCTTTTCAGAACAGTAAACAAACTTGAAAAAGTCCTGAACAAATTAAATTATGAGCTTCTCTCAGAAGTTGCATTCCTAGAGAATTTAGTATATATTAAAACCACACCAAAAACTTGGTTTATATGTAAAACATGTTCTAGACTCCAATTATAAACAGGTTTTTCACACCCACGAATGGCTATGGGGATATCGGCAAGTCTGATGGGATATGGGGTCAGTTCTTTGTATCCACAATATTTTAGGACACCGCATCCTTGCCCTGGCCTGTAAGTGGTGGTAGGGACACCAGTCATCCAACTAGAGTAGCTCTGTAAGTTCCTGAAATGTCCCCTAGAGGGTGCTGCCTTCCTGCTGGGAACCAGGGTCCTAGGTCTTACCCCACTAGCTGCCCTTGGTGTGGTCTGAGAGGCCCCACTAGATTCTACCCGGAAACATGGGAGGCTGATTGGGACAGGGAGGGGCAGGATGGTTACTGGTGGGGACCTCAATCCCTCACTATGGGCCCTCCTCTTCTGACGTCCCCAGGCCTCCTCACACAATGGTGCTTTGGGTTTTTCTCTCCTAGGGCTTGGATTTTGAGGCCCAAAACCAGCACACCCTGTACATAGAAGTGACCAATGAGGTTCCCTTTGTGGTGAAGCTCCCAACGTCCACGGCCACCGTAGTGGTCCATGTGGAGGATGTGAATGAGGCCCCTGTGTTTGTTCCACCTTCCAAAGTCGTCGAGGCCCAGGAGGGTCTCCCCATCGGGGCGCCTGTCTGCATCTACACTGCACAGGACCCCGACCAGGAGGATCAAAAGATCAGGTATTACAAGTCAGGCAGACACGGTACAGTTGGTCGGGTCGTTCATAAAGATTGTTCGATACTTTGAACATCACTCTTGCACTGGACCTCTCTTTCTTGTCATGCTCAAGGCTAAAGATGTTGAGTAAGGGGCTCAGCGTTGGGGGTGTCCTCTCTTCCTCACATATCCCTGTCGAGCCCCCACATGCTACTTTGGGCTCCACTTGCAGTGAGATACATTTCCTGTGTGGTCCTGCTCAGCAGCCCAGAGACCACTTGCAGTTGGCCCAACAAGGCTGTGAATGATGATACTAGCATTCTAAGTACTCTGGGGGTGACCCCTCTCCACTCTTCCAGCTACCACATCCTGAGGGACCCAGCAGGGTGGCTAGCAATGGACGCAGACAGCGGGCAGGTCACTGCCGCGGGCATCCTAGACCGTGAGGATGAGCGGTTTGTGAGAAACAATATCTTCGAAGTCATGGTCATCGCCACAGACAATGGTGAGAGCTTCTTCCCAGCCCTTCCACAAGGGACACCTTTGGTCCCTGGGTCACAAGAGAAGATGGCGGTGGGGAAGGATATCTCAAACCAGTCTGGAGGGCTGAAGGGGTCCTTCAGAGGAGTCTTTTAAAGTCCCTTCCCAGGGTGACAGGCTATGATGCTGACTGCCCTGATACCCAAGAGTCAAGAGAGGTCCTGGAGACTCTGTGAAGCCTAAATTTTGGTTCACTAAACCCCAAATTGGCCTTCAGTTTCCCCTTTTGGTTGAGTAACAGGAACTACCTGGAAAATGTCAATGGTCACACCATGACATTTATGTAAGTGCCATCTCTCTTTGACACCTGGAGGCAGGTCCCCTGAAGCTGATCAGCAAACACCAGACTAGCTTTGAGGTGGCTAATAGACTTCACTCTGCAGTAGATTATAGTGGCTGTCTGGGTGAAGGGGCCACAGCTGTGCTGTGATAGGTTAGTCATGTCTGCTGTGGACATAGATGAGAATGATGGGTTGATTGCCACTTGTTTGCTGGCACTGGTTTGGTCTATAGTGAAGCCGGGGCATAGCCAGGCGTGGTAGCGCACGCTTGTAATCCCAGTACTTGGGAGGCTGAAATAGGAGGACCGCAGGTTTGTGGCCAGCCTCAGCTATTTAGGCCCTCCACAACTTAGTAAGACCCTGTTTCAAAATAAAGGATAAAAAATAGGACTGGGGGTATAGCTCAGAGGTAGAATGCTCCTGGGTTCAATCCCTGGTGCCAAAAAAAAAAAAAAAAAATTAAAGTAAGTGAAGCCGGGGCATGGAGGGACGTGAGAGGTTAGAGCTGGGTGGTCAACATGAGCTTCTCTGAGACTGATTAAGCAGATCTTAAGGGAGCTTAACACTGGTTCATCCACCAACCAAGAGCAGATGCTAAAGAGACATCATATGTGTAATTATAAACAGGGAGCCCTCCCACCACTGGCACGGGGACTCTCCTGCTAACACTTACCGACATCAACGACCACGGCCCGATCCCTGAGCCCCAGCTGATCACCATATGCAACCAAAGCCCTGTGCCCCAAGTGCTCAACATCACCGACAAGGATGTGTTCCCCAACTCCGCCCCTTTCCAGGCCCGGCTCACACATGACTCGGACATCTACTGGACAGCAGAGGTCAATGAAAAAGGTAACAGGGAGTGGTGGTAGGTGGGTGCCAGCACCTTCCCTTTGGGGAGCCCAAGTTCGTCTCCCATCACCCCCTTGTGGGCTAGAAACTAATTTTTTCCTCCCTGAACACGTCATGTAAGAGCTTGAACTTTGGCACCAAAATGCCTTGGTTCAGGACCTGACCCCTCCAAGTTCCTGGACCTCCCTGTGTCTCTGCTTCCTGATCTATAGAATGGGCCAGTGCTGTACCTGCTTCTGCAACAGCGGTCATGCAGGTTAAGTGGGTGAACGCACGAGCGCCGGTGCTCAGAACACGGGCAGTTACCGCAGTACCGCTCTTTCCCGGCAGAGATCACAGACCAGGCTCTCTAGAAGGCGAGCATTATGGCCACATCCCCAAGGGACCCAACCCTGAATTTTGATGTCTGCTTCTTGCTTTTGTTTTCATTAATTAATTAAGCCAGGTGTGGTGGTGCACACTTGTAATCCCAGTACTTGGGAGGCTGAGACAGGAGGATTGCAGGCTCGCAGCCAGAGGCAGCAACTTAGTGAGACCCTGTTTCAAAATAAAAAATAAAATAGGGCTGGGTGTGTGGCTCAGTGGTTCAATCCCGAGTACCACACAAATAAAATAAAATGAAAATAAATGGTAGCTGGGTACAGTGGCATATGCCTATAATCCTAGTACTTGGAAGGCTAAGACTCAGGAGGATCACAGGTCTGAGGCCAGCCTCAGCAATTTAGTGAAACAGTGGTTCAAAATAAAAAGGTAAAATAGGGCTGAGGCTATAGCTCAAAGGTAGAACGCCCCTGGGTTCAATTCCCAGTATCAAAATAAATAAATAGGATGGGATGTAGTTCGGTGGTAGAACATCACTAGGTTCAATCCCTAATACCACACACCCTTTTTTTTTTTTTTTTTTTTTAGAAAGG
>PVJS01012942.1:0-42965 GCA_004027185.1 Glis glis
GCAGATGCGCTTTCCTCGGAACGAGTCGCGCACACTCTACGCGGCTTCTCCCTTTTTATCTAAGTCCGCACCTATCAGAATTCTGCTGCCTACATTCAGGGCAGGGCTTTCTCTTTAATCTGCTGTTACACACCCAAAATCACATAATCTTGGGTGTGTCATGATCAGGTCAAGTTGACAACTTAGATTAACTATCACACACAATCTGTCCATAAGTCTACCAAAAGAAACTTGTGGAAACACAGGTTATCGAAGCAAATGGCATTTCCCTGATCCACCAACCTGGCCTTTATTTATTCGTTTTAAGAAAACCTATATATTATAGTTTGTTCCCAGACAATCCATGTTGGCTCTAGTAATCACTGCTTACTCTATACATTCTGTTTAAACCTTCATTCTGGCATGTAGGTGAGGTGTTGCTGTTGTTGTTGTTAGTTGTTTTAATTGTAACCATATTTCCCTGTTATTTATCTTTTATTTATTACTAGGACAATACTATACATCACCAATTTTTTTGTGTGTGGTATTGGGGATTGAACCCAGGGGCATTCTACCTCTGAGCTACACCCCCAGCTCTATTTTTTATTCTTTATATTAAAACAGGGTCTCACTAAGTTGCAGAGAGCCTCATTAAGTTGATGAGGCTGGCAGCAAACCTGCAATCCTCCTGTCTCAGCCTCCCAAGTACTGGGATTACAGGTGAGCACCACCATGCCCGGGGACATCATCAATACTTTGAAACTTGTTTCTGCTTTCTATGAGTTTTCAAATGTTAGCAATAATCCTTTAATAATTATATTCTTTTTGTTTTTGTTTTCTTGTGGCACTAAGGATTTAATCCAGGGGCATTCTACCTCAAAGATACACCCCCGACACTTTTTCATTTTTTGTTTTTTGAAACAGTGTCTTGCTAGATTACTGAGAGTCTCACTACATTGCTAAGGCTGTCCTCGAACCTGCAATCCTCTTGTCTCAGACCCCAAATTCTGGGATTATGGTTGTGATTCACTGTACCATGCTTTTATAATTATATTCTTAACTTATTTTAATATTCTAGGCGTAATGCATATGGGTCTTATAGCAGAATGTGTTTATATTATTCTAATCATTTCATCACATGCCTTTGACTTTTAAAATTGAAAGGATACGATAGCATAATTTTTTATAATTTCACTTGCTACGAAATAAAAATTCAATTAAAATTCTTCTCTTTCAGTGGACAGTCTCTCATCTTTAGCAAACACACTTGTTAACAGGTCACTAGACCTCTTGGTGACTTAGAATAAAAGAAAATAGAAATTTAATCTGGACTTGGTATCACAAATGCAAAGAATTAAAGTTACATTGAAAAAATACAGCTATTTCTCCATTAGCTATGGCAGCATTGTTTCTATCCTATAATAGCAAATAGAAAAAAAATCTTCATAAGATTTTATTTTACTTTTTAGGACCTATATAATAGCCTAGATATAATAGAAATAAGAAACATTAAGTTTCACTTCCCTTATAAAATAAATTTAGCACCTTGCATAATGATTAATTAAAAGTATAACAGTAGTCAAAACAACTTAAGACAATCATTATGTGTGATGCTTTTTATATATTGTTCACATCCTTGATGACCTGAAAAAAATTGGTTTTCTGCACTAAACTTACCCATCTTTGGTGAATCAAATTAATTAGGTTTCTATTAAAGTACGGTGTGACCCAAGTTCACAATGATATTCACATCCCTATTTTTGTATGTAAATTTTAGTACATATAAAAGCACATCTATGCTTTTGCTTTTATGTATAATTATAAATATGTGCAGACATGAATTGAAAATAAAATTAAGATTGTGTGTTCAAACACATCCACACACTATAAACTAAGCATATTCGAGACACAGATTCTTTATACTTCCTAATAGAGTCTGTAAAAATATATACTCTTATTTTTAAAAGAACTAAATTTTAAGTTCTGTTTCATTTTATGCAAAGATTAGGGTATTAATGTTTTTTGTGTTTTCATACTAGGACATTTATAAGATAATTTAGGAGTTTATAATTTTCTAAAAATTGAATAAATCATCATCCTGCTTATTATAATATCCTACATTTTTTCTTCTGATAAGATCAACTATATTTAGAGCCACAATGCCACCTCACCAGACTAACAACTTTGTTTAAGAGGCAAATAAGAATTAGACCTATTTTTGGCCGGGCGTGGTGGCGCACGCTTGTAATCCCAGTACTTTGGGAGGCAGAGACCGGAGGATCCGGGTTCGCGGCCAGCCTCAGTTCTCTCGCTCTCTCTGTCTCTCTCTCGTCTCTCTCTCTCTCTCTCTCCTTAGTGAGGCCCTCCGCAACTTCATGAGACCTGGTTTCAAAATAAAGTATAAAAAATAGGGCCGGGGGCGTAGCGCGGAGGTAGAACGCCCCTGCGTTCAATCCCCGGTACCGCAAAAAAAAAAAAAAAAAAAAATTAGACCTATTTTGGAGCTGGAACATGGAACTTAATTCCCATCTTTACACAGTTTTTGTAGAACCAAAGCTTCAATTTCTTGATGCCCTGAATAGAGGTATATATAATCTAGTAATATCCTGTATATTTTAGGCAGTTCATTGTTGTAGTGATGATCAGCTTATCATATTAAGATCACAAAAGAAACACAGAAGAGCAGAAGTCAGAAAAAGAGTTAATGAAAGGTCCATTTATCTTTTTTTTTAACTTTTTATGTTCATTTATTGGTGCATTGTAAATTGTAATTATACATTTTGATATATGTCAGGGTATAATGATTAGGCCATATGAAATGCTGATCTTGAGATAGGCTCATACAATTACATCATGACCATGCAAAAGGTGACAATAATCTTCAGTTATATCAAGACAAAGATCAGCCACAAATGACCACCAATGTGACTCAAACTTCATAAAATGAACAGGTCTCATATACACATGCTGGACTAAGGTATGACTAAAGACATAAAAATGCCAGGCGTGGTGGCGCACGCTTGTAATCCTGGTACTTGGGAGGCTGAGACAGGAGAATCGCAGGTTCACAGCCAGCCTCAGCTACTTAGTGAGGCCCTCCACAACTTCCTGAGACCCTGTTTCAAAGTAAAGAATAAAAAGTAGGGCTGGGGGTGTAGCTCGAAGGTAGAATGCCCCTGGGTTCAATCCCCAGTACCGCAAAAAAAGACATAAAAATTAGAAGTAAAGACACCAATTATGTTTCTTAATTATCTCACACATAGATACTTGCCATTCAGGACTTAGTGATGGACTGCATCACTTTCATTTTTATCTTTGGTTTCTAATAGGGCAGTGTGGGAAATAGTAGCATGGTGAAAGCACAACTTTAGAAAGCATAAAATTAACATTAGAAAATATACAAAGATTTAATATAGAAATGCATCATCAGTATATTACAATAGAATACACACTCATGCATTATTGTATGGGACACAGTGTTGCATTTTTCCTCTGAGCTATAGACTTTTCCTCTGACCTCATATAAATAATGTCCTTCTGCATTACGGCAAGACATACAGAAGGGAATTGGGGATTATTACAAAGTCCACTGTACATTCAGTTTCAATTTCTCCAGGAGTGAGTAATGAGCTCTAAACCACAAGACCCAGGTAGGCATCATTATTCAGCATGAGTAATTACTTTTAGTAAAAAGAATGTGAGTGATATGTACCTTGCCTCATTTCACAAGAAAGTAGAATGGATGGCAGTAAATATACCTGTTGCACACAACCCTGCTGCCTTAGGTAATTCCCAAGTCCCCAATTTAATCCGTGAAAGTTCTGAGCCACCTCTAGAGGGAGAAAGCCCGGGCAGCTGGGGAAGGTAGATTTCTTCTCCAAGACTCATGCAGGAGGCAAAGCTCTTCATAGACTTTGGATATACTTCAATTCAAGGCCATGAGTAACACCTCATTTTGACAGAAGCTGCCAAGTCTATCAGGGAAAGGGCCCACTTTGGGCCTCTGTGTCTCTAACACTGAAGCTGTAGCATCTCCCCAAAATATCCATTTACCATTCTCATTTTCTGAAAGGCTGTGCTTTAAAAGAGTAGCTATAATGGAATTGTTGAAGGTATTGCTAACCAAACTTTTTTTATCCACCCCACCAATAATCAGAGAATAATTTATCTCTGATTTCACTACTGTACCCTCTTTAACTGCATGCCCATAATTAATCTACTGGTGGTTGACTTCACGATCAAAATATCTTCCTTAAGCCCTGTCTCCTTCTAATTTGTTTTCCCTTTTATAAATCAAGTCCTAGCCTGCTTGATTTATAGTATGATCATCCCTCTCGTGCTCAATTCAGTAGGCAAATATTTATCTAAGTACCTACAGATACTAAGCTAAATTTCAGGATGAAAATGTAGAGTAGATGAGATGCCTGTCTTTGAAGCATGAAACAAATGAGTAGAATGTTTTTAAAAAGTGTAGTAAATGCTGAGCACAAGTTATAGAGAGAGACTACCAGTGATAATAAATAGGGTACTTAGCCCAGCCTGGGAGAATCAGGGAAGATTTCCTGAATGAGATGGCACTGTAATTGAGCCCTAAGGAAGTGCAAGGAAGTAACTTAGTAAATAGGTCTGGTAGGGTAGTGGAGGTGGTGGGAAAAGGAGGAGACTGCAAGTGTATCATGAACAAAGGTTGGAGCTAGTACTGTGTATGTCCACACACTCACATGCTCATGTTCAGAGACTATGGGTGGTTCTGAATTGAGGCAGGCAGTGGGGTACCAGGTCAGAGGAGCTGGTGATATTTTTAGATCAATATTAGAAAATAACAGGCTGGGAGGTGAACTCACATCTATAGTTCTGCCAACTAAATGGAGTGTAGAAGTTCTCCGTAGACTGAAGATACAATCCAGTAAATTTAGCTAAACCAGGAAGAAGCAAATAGTACCAGTTGTTAATTCATTTCAGAGTTTTGTTTCTATCTTTTTCCTAAAGAGCTAGAACAGGTTTTAGGACCCTGAACTTGCCCAGTAAGAGGTTAAATTTTATTTGTTTGTTTGTCTTTGCAGTCACGGGGATTAAATCCAAGGGTGCTCTACCACTGAGCTACATCCTCAGTTCTATTTAAATTTTATTTTGAGACAGGGTATAGAGAAGTTGCCTAGGCTGGCCTCAAACTTGTGATCCTCCTACCTCAGCCTCCTGAGTAGCTGGGACTACAGGTATGCACCTTTTACTATTCAAGTCAGTCCTTGTCCCAAGAATTCTGTTCCTTCTCTGAGCCCCAACCTTGTGACAGAGGCTTCTCAACCAGACCGACCTCCCTGTGACACTGGCCCATCTCCCTTTGGGGTTCACTGGAGGCTGGTGACTATTCACTGTCCCTTACTGTGCCCTATCTTCCTCTTGGCAAGCCATATTGGTTCTCCCTGGCTCCACTTCTCACCTGGTAAAGAAGCTTCAGGGACCTCATTCTGCATGCCACACTAGAACCCCCCGGCACCTGCTGTAGGGCCTACTGCATGGTGCCTTCACCATCCAAGAGCCAGGGAAAGATCTGTGTCCTGTTACCCCAGTATGCCAATCATCACCCCCGTTGGTAGCCAAAGTAAATTTTGTATAAATTGAAAATCTTTGTCAAAAGATTATAACTGAGAATTCTCGAAGACTACAACGTGTAGAGCACACCTTGAAGCAGTGCAAAGAACAGCCTAACTCCCAGCTGAAAGCAGAGATGGAGATCATGGTCTCCCTGCAGCCATGTTTACCAGGGTCCCTCTGAGAGGGACAGCTAGGAGAAAGTCCTAGGGAACCAGAAGAAAGCAGTAGAGCTTAGGAGCCCACCTGAAGGAACTAAGGGGATGGGCTTGAAATCAAATAAGAAGTCTGCCGGGCGTGGTGGTGCACGCTTGTAATCCCAGTACTTTGGGAGGCGGAGACTGGAGGATCTGGGTTCACAGCCAGCCTCGCTCTCTCTCTCTCTCTCTCTCTCCTTAGTGAGGCCCTCTGCAACTTCGTGAGACCCGGTTTCAAAATAAAGTATAAAAAATAGGGCCGGGGGTGTAGCGCAGAGGTAGAACGCCCCTGCGTTCAATCCCTGGTACCGCAAAAAGAAGTCTGATTAACAGGCAAGGTAACAGAATCAAGAAGGAAAGGGATCATTTTTTAAAAGGAAGGGGTTGTTGGGGCCAAGGGGCCCTGTACAGGTCTTGCCAGATAAAAGAATGGCTTTGGGCGCCGAGCGTGGTGGCACACGCTTGTAATCCCAGTACTTTGGGAGGCAGAGACCGGAGGATCCGGGTTCGGGGCCAGCCTCAGCTCTCTCTCTCTCTCTCCCTGTCTCTCTCTCACTCTCTCTCTCTCTCTCTCTCTCTCTACCTAGTGAGGCCCTCCGCAACTTCGTGAGACCCGGTTTCAAAATAAAGTATAAAAAAAATAGGGCTGGGGGTGTAGCGCGGAGGTAGAATGCCCCTGCGTTCAATCCCCGGTACCGCAAAAAAAACAAAACAAAAACAAAAACAAAAAGAATGGCTTTGGGAATATAAACCAGAAACTGAAACCGGAGGAAGGAAAACCCACTTGGTTTAGACAGATTGTGGACATATCAAAGATGGGACATTTCCTCAAAAAGTCTTCCTTGACCAGCTCTAGATAGATGATCCTCTACAAGTAAATGCAGATTTGATTTGCAGGGATAAGATGGAGGAAAGGTGAGGAAGGAGAGGGGAGAGAGAAGGGAAGGGAAAAGGAAAGGGGAGAACAGGGCAGAGGAAGGAAAAAAAGACAGGGAGGGACAATTTTTAGCATAATTTTGGGTATAATTTTAAAATGGCATATCATGCGATAAAATGAAAACCACTAAGATAATCTTGGTGATACTGTGGAATGAGAATTAAGAGGTATGAGTTCTGCCGGGTGTGGTGGTGCACGCCTATAATCCCAGCACTTGGGAGGCTGAGACAGGAGGATCACAGGTTGGAGGACAGCCTCAGCAACATAATGAGACTCTCAACAACCTAGTAAGAACCTATTTCCAAGCAAAAATATTTAAAAATGTGGGAGGGTCTGGGGTTGTAGCCCAGGGGTAGAACGTCTCTGGATTCAATCCTAAGTATCACCAAAAAAAAAAAAAAAAGAAAAAGAGAGAGAGAGATGAGTTCTAGTTCTGAGCAACCAACTAAATTTATGTCTTCTCAGTTACATTACTTTAAACTGATTAGGTAGACTGTCTAATCTCCAAGGTCTTTCCTACTCAAAATGTCTATGTGTTTTTTCTGGCAGTAATTAACAAAGTCTGAAGTAGAGGGTTTTATTTCATGAAGGTTAATCACACATTATCTTAAGATTATGTTTTGATTACAAGTGACTATTAAAAAGTATTCACTTTCCCTGCACTCCTAATAAGAAATACAGCTATATTCTAAGATGCTTGTGACTTCAGAGGACTTGAAGAGAAGTAGTAAAAACATCTTAGAGCAAATGACCAGCATGAACCATAGAAATAAGAATAAAAGTCATTTTTTAAAATTTTTCTAGAAGTTATTTTCTGTGGCAAATATAGTGAAAATACTCTATGTAAGAGCTTATATCTTACACCATTTTACAGTTTATAAAATACTTTGATACATATTATCTCACTGGGTCATAAAACTATCTTCTGTTCTAGGCCAAGTAGTTGTCAGCTATGTTCATTTAATAGGTATAATCTTTTGTGCTATTAGATCTTGGTCTTCTAACTTCTTATTGAGAACTCTAAACTTATTATATCCTTCATGAAAAGTCTTTACCTAAGATGTAAAGTCTTGTTTATATGTTTCAACTAAAGACTGACCATCACCTAAATGTGAGATGAATTCTACAAATATAGTTATTTTGCAAATCATGTATTTATGTATACAGAAACATAAGTGCACAGAATTAAGCCCATTTGATTAAGTTAATATTGAATATATTTTCCTTGTCTAACTATTGTCATCTGCCTCCCTGAGAGATAATATTAAAAACAAGCCAGGCAAAATGGTGCATGCCTGTTAACCCAGTACTTGGGAGGCTGAGACAGGAGGATCACAAATTCAAGGCCAGACTCAACAATTTAGAAAACCCTCAGCAACTTAGCAAGACCTTGCTTCAAAATAGAAAATAAAAAGAGCTGGGGGTGTATTTTAGAGTTAGAGAGACCCTGGGTTTAATCCCCAGTACCAAAATAACAACAACAAAAAAACAATCCACCTAGAATTCTTTTGTGCCTTGCTTAACCAAAACAAGAAAGAGAACACAGAACAGTAGCTTTAAAAAATCAAGAGTTAATGCTATTTCAGTAAATATTATGTAAATTGGATCCATATTAAAACAAAGTCATCTCATTTCCATTATATTGTAGTGATGGACTCACGTAGTAAATAAATGGATCTATGGCAGTCTCCTTCCTCTTTCCCAATTGAATTTCAACCTCTTTGGCTGTTCACATATTTCTCAAACCATACAATAAGTCTTTAAAGTGTTGCTGCATGTATATTAAGTGCTACCCTGAAAGCGGTTTGTAGAAGAGATTCCTCACCTAGTAAGGTTCTTCCTTCTGGGTACATATCAAGACCATTAAAAAAGAAGAAGGAACAACCTAAGCCCAGGCCTTTCCCCAAACTAACCTAAAGAGTGTTTCTCCAACTTCAATGTGCTTGTGAATCACGTGGAGATCTTGTTAAAATGCAGATTCTGATATAGTCATTCTGGGATTCAGCCTGTGATTCTGGTTTTTAATAAGTAACCATAGGATATACTTACAATAGCAAGAGTCAGTGTTTCTCAAAGTGTGCCCCAGACCTGCAGCATCAGCAACACCTGAGAAGTTGTTAGAAATGCAAATTCTCAGACCCTTCTAGAGACCTACTGAACCAAAAACTATGGAGGTGGAGCACAGCAGTCTGTGTTTTAGCAAGACTTCCATGTAATTTAGATATACATTCAAGTTTTAGGAACACTGGCCTTAAAAAAGTTTTCTAAAGTCTGAACAACTGGCTGTCTATGGTTGAAAAAAAGCACTGATATTTTCTGCTTATGTAGCACTTTACATTTCAACAAACTTCCCTACTTTACCTCTTGTGCGCTTCCGAAAACAACCCTGTAGAGTAACTAAAAGAGATAGTTTCAGCATTTTGTAAATGAAACTGCAGCTCAGAATAATTCAGGGATTTGCTCAAAGTCACAGCTTACAAGAATAGATCCAAATTTAGAGCCCAGGTCTTCTGAGTCTTACAAAGTAACAGGCAAGACATTCGGAGGGAAACAGAGCACATGGCTACAGCCCATACTCAGTCGCTTGAAGGAGAGGTATCGGGAAGGTTCAGGAGATGATGGGGAGGCGGACCAGCACATTCAGGCAACTTCCTATCAGGTGAGTCACAGCTGTTTTTATGTGGAGCTCTCAGAGACCACAGCCAAATGTGATAATCCTTTTAGGCCTGAGCTTGCTGCTATGTGGAATGAGCTTTGAGAAACACAAATGTTCACCCTTCACCAACTGACTTAGGGGCTGAGTCATCACCTCTGGTTGTTCTCTCTACAACTCTGCAAATAATTCATTTGAGGACAAATTACATAAAACCCAAAAATCACCTTTACTATGTATAGTGTGTATATGCATATTTATGTGTTCCTTACTTAATGGAGACACAAATAATCACAATTTGCATTCGTCCCATGAGATTTGCCTGCTGTGTTTCTTGGGCCATAATGACAACAAATGATATAATTTGCAGGTGCATAAACATTCTTTACTAAAATGTATGTAAAGCTCCATATTGCTAGATGATATATAGTATGTTATGCTCTGTTATTTACCACATATATTGAATAAAGGATTTTATGGGCAATGGATGATCCTTAAAGTGTCAGTAATAACCAGTAAATTCTGATTATCTTTAGTGATTTAACTACAGAAAAAGAAAACCATAATTGTTACAAACTTGCTTTGTAGACTCAAAGTTTGTTTTCAAATAGTGAATTATACATAGTAGAAAAATCACATATTGTGTTAGGAGTTTGTTTGAGTGTCGACACTTTCTTAGTGAATGTAGGAGGTTCCAGATGCCTTATGGACGAGAAACCATTTTTCCCTTGAAATTTGCACATTGTCAAAAATCATATCATTTTTGTTATTTCTTCTTTTTTCTTCCTCAGCATAGAAACTAACAGGGAAGACCTAGAATTTGGAAAAACTAACATTAACTGTCCTTCATTTGCATACTTTCTTTGGGAATCCCTAATGCTTATTGAATATATTATCATCATAAAAGTATTATAATACTCTGAAAACACTAGAGGGTCTGAATTGAGAAACAAATGAAGTTTTTATACCTCAAATTTAGAATATTTAGAATGACAATATTGTGAAGCCCCTGCATTTTATTGTATATGCACTTATGCTATTTGTCCAGCTATAAATGTATATGTGATATTTACAAAGTAACCTTATGAGCAGATATATGATAATATAATGCATTATGCAACTGGCATATTTCTTGGCATCAAGTATTTTATAATTATCTTTCCAGACATCTGTTGATATTAAAAATATAATCAAAGACAGTATTAAAATTAAATTGTAAAGTTTGGTTTGGAATACTACCTATACCCATTTTTCCTTGCCTAATCAAGAAAACTGCATGATGTCAGTCCATCAAGATTAAGCAGGAGAGCCAGGAGGGCCCACGCCTGTAATCCCAGTACTTGGGAGGCTGAGACTGGAGGTTAGCAGGTTTGAGGACAGCCTCAGCAACTCAGCAAAGCTGTTAGAAACCTAGCAAGACCTGGTTTCCAAATAAAAACTAAAAAGGGTTAGGGGTATATCTCAGCTGTAGAATGCCCCTGGGTTCATTCCCAGTACCAAGAAAATAAAAAAAAAAAAGATTAAGCAGGAAGTGAATCTCTGTGGGTCCCTGTGTGCAAGGCTAGAGTGGTAGAAATTTGTCCAGTAACTGCTGAACACCTACCTCTGCTTTGTGGAATGGCAGTGGGGTAGGCGGGTTCTGTTTAGAAAACACCCAGGGCTGCATCTTGAGTCAGGACCTGTGGAAAAATGTGCCATGCTCTTTCCTGTGCATAAAAATAAAAATGCAGATTCTGGGTTGTTCCATTTAGGAGGGAGCCACAGGTGCTGCTGGCACTACTGATCCATAGGCCACACTTTGATTCTTTGCTGTTGGAATGTAAGTTGGTATTATGGTTGTCATTAGCTCTTTATACAACTCGTCATAAGGATCTGGAGTATCCTCTGAGAAACAACCAGGTCAGCCATGTATACATCAGATTATCTGTCTCTCTTGCCCTCAAGTTTCGTCACCATAATTCTACAGTCCTCATTTAAAAAAAAGAAAAGAAAAGAACTTACAGAACAAGACTGTGAGACTAATGTACACCCTCCTATCAGGATACACAATTATACCAAAGATCATAATTACATAAATAAGAGTATTAATTGCCTAAAGAAACACTTGTTTCATGGAAATAAGGCAGTGAAGGTAAATGTTTTGGAGACAAGTTGGCAAACTCCTGCTACTGGACCACCAGAATCACAAACCTCCTTTGTCTCCCATTGCCATTTCACATTATTCAGGGCCACAGACTCACTGAGAGAGGACTTTTTTTCTCTGCTTGCCATTTCACTCTCTCAGTGCCAAGCATCTACTGTGGCTTCCAATGAATCAAGTTCTCCTTCCTCTCCTCCCCTGGAAGCTCACAGTCCCAGAAAAATGTCACAAATAAAGTGGAAGCATGCCTTTCCCAGGCTAGACTTGTAAACAGAAAGCAAGAGCACCATTCTTCACCAGGAAACTGACCCACAAAGCTTACTGGATCCAGTTAAAGAGATTGGGAAGAAGGTCAGCTAAGGAAACAAAGGGAACTCTCTCCACAGTTACTTCTGATAGAGCTCCACCAACCTCAAAATATAGCCTTGTCCAAGGCAAAGGAAATAAATAAAAAGAGGGCATGTTAGGTGAGGTCCAGGAAGCAAGGGACTCTCATAGGTAACTTATTTGCATGCTCTGTTTGTCTATCTTCTCTCTCCCAGGGAATAACTGGCCCTGTTCTCTTTTCTCACAACCTCCATTTCCATACTTTAATATCGACTAAAGTGTAATGTTTTTGAAACCCCATGGCTTTTAAGCCATAGACATACAGAAGCAAATCTATATATCATATACAGATGTTTATAGAGTGAGACCCAGGCTCTCAGACATAGACATCTAAACCTTTCTTCTTCTAAATTAACATTTTTTTTTGTTTTTCTGTTAGATAACTGTAGCTTTAATATGCAGGTGATACTGAGTTAGAAAGTCCTTAAAAAGTTCACAAATATTAAAATAAAAACATATGTATATTCCAGGTATTCACTTTTCTGGCATTCAATCTTATAATCTGAAAACGATATTTCTAGGTATAGCATAAATCTGTATAGAATGCTTCACTATGAAGGGTTAATGATGTTAGGGAATATGAATGTTAGCAGTTGAGATGGCATGTTTGAGTGTTTGCAAAAACATTTTCTGCATTATGTCCAAATCCCTTTGCAAACAGATAAATTACTCTATAAATCTTATTACTCCATGTGGATAAATCACACATGCAGGTTTACAAGGCTAGCATGCTGCATGGGAAAATCTGCTTTGGATAGTAGGATCTTTGGGATTCATAATCAGGCAATGCTCAGGAAATGAAGAAAGGAGTACTTACACATTAGCATTTTCTTACTTTTTACAATCTGGAACAACACACACCACCAAAACACACAACACACACCACCACCACTGTCACACACTTTCCTCTCTAACGAGGCTGGAGATCCCAAAGCAGGACACTCTGTGACAGCCAACCAAATTTATTTCTGAGAAAAGAAAAGAAAACTTTGCTGCTGTCGGCAGCTCTGCCACAGAACTGCTCCCTTATGCCCCAGGGTTTATGCACTATCAGCTCCTTGCACACAGATTAGAGGTTTATTTTCTATCGCATACTGTTTTTTATTGCCACAACCAGCAATATTAGCTAGATAGATAGACCAACACTGGGTCATTTTATTTGGAGGAAATGGGATTTTAAAAGATCTCCAAGGAGAACGTTTTCTTCTTTTCTGTTTTCTTTTGTTTGTTTGTTTCTTTTTTTATTATTATCAGCTAGAAATTCAAGTAAAGCTAGAAAGGCAAAAGAGGAGAGGGAAAGAGACAAGAGAAACACAGGAAACGGCACTTGGAAATTTTAAAAAATAAAATAATGACTACGTGCCATTTGAGTCTCTCTAGTTCACTGTCCCTTACAGGGGTCAAACTCCCAAGGACTTTGGACTCTTCCTTTCCAAATTTCAATCCCAAATTATATTTCAGAGTTTGTCAGAGCCATACAGAGATAAGACTTTGAAGTCAATAAACAATTTGAAATATCCATTTTATGCCAGGTTAATTCTCTCCTAACCTCTATGCTTAACACTTTATTCTTAAATGCCAGCAATTGAGAAGATCCTTTTTTCTTCTTCTCTTCATTCCTGTGATGATTTCTATCCACATTCCAGAAAAGGCTCAGTAAACCAACCAAAGTTCTAAGATTGATTTATTGCTCTTGATGTCAATTAAAAGACCTTTGCACAAAGTCTTCTCTCAGAACTACTGCTAGCAGAGTGAGAGCGCCGATGTGCGCGCGCGCGCACAAACACACACACACACACACACACACACACACACATACACACACACACACACACGGAGCAGGGAGAACGCAGTCCTGTGTACCACTCTTTGAGAGCTATCATTCAACAACTCTTCTTTCTGAATTAAGGAAACCTCAACAAAACTTGGAGTGCAAAGCGTCAGCAATTACAAAAGCATGATCCTGCCCCAATGCCCCTACTGCAATCCATGAAGTTGGGCTTCCTTGAGAAGAGAGACAACGTCCACAGGACCAAACATTTCGCCAGCACCATTGGTTCCTGACAGGGACCAGGATTCCCTTGAATGTTGTTGGCTGTGCGTCCTCCAGTCAGTGAGAGGGGCGCGCGCGCGCACACACACACACACACACACACACACACACACCACGAGCCTGCAGCATCACTAGCTGGAGAACACACACACACACACACACACACACACACACACACACACACACACTCGGGCGCGCGGGAGAAAAGTTGCCCGAAAGCCTTACCTGAGGATGGCCGTGTCCCCCTGCCTCACGGTGATGTTGTCCGTGCCTCGGTTAAAATCCACGCTGCGAACGGGCAGTCCTGTGGGAAGAAGGCAGAGCAGTCTCAGTAGGACCAGCGGCAACTGTTTCCGATCGGGCTGAACTCTCCCGACCATGGTGGCCACGCGGAGGTGCGGTCCGGGGTGCTGCGAGGGCTGCGCGCCGCTGCGGCGGAGAAGGGGCTTCACAGAGCCCGGGCTGTCATCAACCGCCCAGGCAGCTCCGGCTGCTCCAGTTTGCGGTCCCTTCCACTTTGCCTCTCTCTTTCCCTCACTCAGTCTCTTTTCTAAGACTTAACAAAGCCCCTCAAAAAACCCCAGCAGGCGTGTTTTTGGGGGGGGGGAAGTCCAAGGAACAAAATTTCAACAGGGAGAGTGCAAATAGAAGCCCCTTTGGAAAAGATGCGAGGACTGCCAAAGGCAGGGATGCTTCCCTGGTCCCTCTGTGGCTGGGTGCTCCTCTGCCAGTGTCTGAGCTGAGCTCCTTCCCTGTGTAACCCACTTTCCCAGGCGGGCGAGGGAGCCGGCTCCAAGCTGCCAGGGAGGGTAAAGAAACTGCCACGCAGCAGCGGCAGCAGCGGCAGCCCAGAGTCTCTGCCCCCTCCTCCCTTTCCTGCTTCTCCCTCCAGTCCCTGGCGCCCGCTCCACTCAGCACCTCCCCCCTGCCCGGCTGGTTTTCAACAGCCCCTCAACGTCATCCCCTCCTCCCTCCCCTCGGCGTGGCCCCTCGCTTTGCACAACTGCCCCCTTGAGCAGCAGCCAGCCTCAATGAAAGGCTGATGTGCCTTGAGGTTGTCAGGACAACAGCTCCATCTGAGGCCTGGCTGATTTCCTTAAGAAGAGGGAATGGAGCTCAGAGGTACTGTTCAAGACAGAGGGGAGAAGGAGAAGGACTTCAGCTATAAAAGACTATAAAAGAACAGGAGAAAAAGTCCAGGGAAGGAGAAGGAAGGGATAAACAGTGAGAAAGAGAAGGGAAGGAAAGAGGCGAACCTTGATAAATGGAGGTTGTGAAACTGAAGGATAGGAAGGCATGGGGAGGGGGTGCAGTCCTGCAAGATGGGCTAAGGAATGTAAAACAGAGAAGAAACTTGACAGCGGAGTCTCAGATTAAAAGGCAAAGTTGATTTCAAACTAAACATTCTGGGCAAATGACTTTTCATGCTCACATCTTGCTCCTTCTTCCTCTTTCCTGCACTTTCTATTACAGGATTTAAAAAGGTTTATTTTCTCTCCTTCCCTCATCCCCTCCCCCCCTTGGAACCCCCTTATGAAAGATGGATTGGAGACAATGCTGGTATTGAGTGGTGTGGGGTGTGAATGCTTGGCTTGTCTTTTCCAAGTGCCAGCCTCAGCAGCTGATCCCTGATCCTTAAATCAACCTGACCCTCCAGGAAGCCCTCACTCACTGAGTCCCACACAGGAGTGGTGGCACTAAGGACCATTGTTCAAATGGCACAACGTGCCGCTGCCCAAGTTCCTACTGACACTTGCATCTTGGAATGCTCACATACGAGGAAGGAGATTTGTGTATCAGAAGTCCTGTCGCTTTCAGGGAGACACCATGGCACAGCACCCTAGTGAATGCCAGACGGATGACCATCTGAAGATAAACACTCCTTCAGCTCCATGAACCCAGCAACTGACGTGGTCCATATGGGGCCAGCATTGTTAGTTCATCCAGTGAGATCCCCAAATTACTATATATCTTCCTTAGTACTGATACTGGGGGTGAAAGCTAGGGTTGGACCAGCCGAGGACTTCTTTTCCTCCTTTTAAATTTTATTTGAACAATTAGAGCATTTACCTAGTACAAAACCCAAGTGGCACAAAATGCTATAGAATGAATTACAGTCATCTATCTTTCTCTTGCGAACTTGAGGCAACCCATTTCTCCTATCTGGAGACAATGGATATTTCCAGTTTCTTATACACAGAGAAGGCCAGGAGAAGATGGCAAAGGAGAATGAGGGATGGGGAATGGAGGCTCCTTCAGGCTTAGAGAAAGAAACCTGCCCTCAGACCCTTCCAATTATCACATGTGATCTCTTTTTGCCTTTTGTATGCCAGCAAGATCTTGGGGTGGAAGCTGTTTCCTGCAAAGAAGGCTCAAGAAAATTTGCATAGGCAGCTCTAAATCTTCAACCAGAGGGTTTCTGAGTCATCCCTGTGATTCCCTCCCACATCTGTGACCAGGGGAAACTCCAGGAGAGGAGGTTCCATTTCCTGCCTCCTTGTTCTGGACCATTTTCTGGCCATAAATATCCCACACATCTAGAAGTAACCACATACATACATATACAAACACACATGCACAAAGGTACTATGCCTACCCCTTTTATTTACACAAATGGTTAGGCAAGAAGATTTTCAAAAATAGATAAATAAACAAATAAAGGGGCCATGTTTAAGAATCCTTATCAAATCCCACCAGACACCAGACTGCAAGCCCTAAAAAAGCACTTCCTGTGCTGACACCTGCCTTGTCCCTGAGAATGTTCAAAGGATTTCTCTGCAGCATTTTATCACTTTAAAGGTAGATGAACTTTTACAGATTAGATGAGTAAAGGAAGGAAGAGCTTTTGTTTTGAGAAAAGACTTTGAAGGATTGGAATCTGAATTGTCACAAATCCAAGGTTTATAAAGTCAATTAATTTAGTTTGTGCTGGCATTCATTTAATATGACTTAAGGTCCTCTGTCAGGGCTTCTAAGCAATTCCCAGCTAAAAAGTCAGTGATGTTCAACAGCTAAGTTGTAACTCAGCTGTTGAAGACTTGGAGCCCATTTTGTCAGAGAAAGATGGCTGAATCACAAAACCTAGGTAAATGAGTTTTAATTGTCACAGGGAGGTGCAAAGATTATATAACTCTTGACTAAGTTTGCAGGGAAAAGAGCACCCAGTCCTCTCCCGTACCAACAGACTTGATCATCCCTGTCAGGCTTCTTGTGAGCTGCTAGAAATGAAGGATTAGCTTAGGCAAAGGCTCAGACACGGCATATGTTCTTCTGCTGGGGTATGTTTTTCCAATGTCAGGATAAGGAAAAGAAAGATACAAAGGACTGAGGAATAGTGGGATCACCTGTTCCCATTGATGGTGCCAGTGAATGGAATGAACCTTAGTGAGATCCTAGATACTCTGCAGGGCAGGAATAAATGAATCAAGAGTGTGAATACCTCTCATATCGGTGGACTGGATTCTGTATGAAGAAAAGAAGAGGTTGTTCCAGGACAAAGATGAAGTATGGTGGGTAGTAGCATATTATTGGTAGAAGATGCTTATTTATGATTTTTAACTAATGCTTTATACCAGTAATTGTAAGCTACTGCTAGAACTTGACTAGTGGTGTTAGGAGGAATCATAAAGTTTAACATATGGGGTACAAAATAAATTCCTACACCAAAGTAGTAGGAATTCGGAATTTTTAGTAAATCAGATCCGGAGTTTGTCTCCACAATCACTCTGAGAAAAGGTTATATTAAGCTAACCAAGATGGGATCAAAATTATAATAAATTGTATATGTTCAACCTACCTGAGAATATAAAATTAAAATTATTTACTTTTATAGAAAAAAATCAGAAAAAATTATTTTAAAAATATATATATAATGCCCTGACATATATCAAAATGTATAATTATAATGCACCAATAAATGAACATAAAAAGTTAAAAAAAATTATCATTAAATAAAGTCAAATTCTTGGCAACTTTTGTTAAGCTAAATTGACCAACTATAAGCACTGAAAATAAAACACAATATTTTAAAAGGCGACATTTTAGAAGTTTTTTAATTTAGACTGTTCAGTAATTCAGTCTAATTTCAAAATGATGTACAATTTCAAAATGATGACATTTATTATATAAGTCAATAATGTAACACTTAGTATTTTCATCCAAACAGCACTTTAAGTACAATTCTTTAACCCAACACTTGGCCAAGAGGGAGTACTCTATGACTGATGAACGGAAGAGCAGAAGAGTGAATGTCCAAACCCACTCATGTGCCTTACCTCACCATTTACAAAATAATAAATTTGTTTGTGTATGTGCAATATCCATCTACTTCCATTTTAACAGTACCATCTCTCAGAGACTTCTCCTTTTCATCCCCCATAAAGTCCTTCTCGTTTTCTCTCCTTCATGATCTCCCACTTTCTAATAAATCCAACTGTCCATAAAATTGGACAATGTATCTCATCCTTGTGGTTATGCCCCCCAAACTACCCCAATATTAACTTCTCTGCTTGCTTTCCTAAGAAATGCAGAGAGGGAAACAAATAGACAAGTTCCTGAAATTTATACAGGCTATTTTTCTATAATCCACTATATGCATTCTTCCAAGAGGGTTGGCAAAAGTGAACATACTTTTGGGTTATTTGTGAGGCAAGTATGGCTGTTAGCCATGTGAAACAGCCATCATCACCCAAGTAAGATGATCTTAACTACTACTTTAAAATAACATACTGCTTTCTAAAAGAGGCTTTAGAAGATTCTGGCACTCTCCAGGGACAAATGCTGCAGGAAAAACAAAAACTGGCTAACGTCTGAGTACCCTAAGAAGCATGAAAGGTTTATTCTTCTGTTCAGCTCCGTAAGGTAATAGGCTCACATGAAATAATCCAGATGCAGCCTGGAATGTACAACTAATTTAGCTACATTGCTTGCATTTTATGCTAAACATGTCTATAACATTATTAATATACCACTCTACATTTCTACAGTTGTAGGGTCTGAATCATAATAATGCCATGCCTGTACTTTACTTTCGTAAGTGGAATTAGCATTTCCATATGAACTAGAAAGGCACAATTGTTAATACTTCTCCTTAGGATCCCGGCTATGACATTCTCGATGATTTCATCATAATTTAGCAATGTTCGAGTATTTCGGTTTATGCTCATAAGCATGGCACTATTTCATGTGAGCTTCCTTCAGAATCTGGCTCCTCAGAATACAACAACTTCATTCACATGTGTCTCATTGCCTAACAAAATCAGCCAGCTTCATGTCAGTGAAATAATGACCAAGTTCTTACTATAGACCCTCCAGTGATGTAAAGCATTCAATCCTACCTCCCCCCAATTAAAATCACCTTTTGGTTTTCTTTTAGTATATGTCTTTGTGGTTCATTGTTATCAGTCCTCTGCCTCTAAAAGTGTCTCTTGTTCACTTGTCCTATTTTTGTAGGCATCAATGTTTGGGTCTGTCCCAATTTTTGCAAGGTCTCTGAGATTCTTGAGCTTCTACTTGTGTCCTCATTTCTTGCTTCTGCTCCTGGTTACCCATAAAGAAACATGTATATACACTTATTGACATATTTGCACATTAATAAACTTCTATGCCTTACTATTTCAAAGAAATGTATTCACTAGCCCTTATGGCCATCTCTTTTCTATGTTTTCCACACTGCCGCCATATCCAAGGAGGTGGCAATGGCTATGTAATGAATGCATCTACACTACTGTTGCTCTTTGTGATTTACCCCTCACATATGGAAAGATCAGTGTAACACCTGGAAAGATGGCAGGAACAGCTTCTTCAGGATAGCAAGATGTCAGTACAGGTGGGCAATCAGGCAATTCCACACTCTATTTGTGGTTGTTAACAGTGACTCAGACTCCAACAATCAGACAATAGGACAAGGGGAAATGAGGGAAAGTAGAGGCAGGTGTGCAGTTTCATAATGTGACGTACTTGGTAGGTTTATGATTCATTTTTTCATTCACTATGCTTCTATTGACATGGTAGTAAGTAAAGATAAACCAAAACTGTGCTCTCATATAATTTACATCCTAGATATAAAATAGATATTAAACAAGTAAAATACACTAAATGCATTAATATATCTAAATTATTTTAGAGAGTAAATGCTATGGGAAAAATATGTGTGAAAAAGAATAAATGACCTGGAGGGGTGGTAAGAAGAACATTAAAAAAAAGTGGTCAAGCAAACCTCTTCAAAGAGGTAATATTTAAACTAAATAATAAAATATGAAAAAGCGGTCATAAAAATATCAGCAAAGAGACCTTTCAAGGTAAATGAATATTGTATGCAAAGGCTCTGAGGTAGCAACATGCACTATACACCAGGAATCAAAACAAGAAAAAGAAACCTGGAATGTAGTTTGTATGTATGTTGTGGTGGGTAGTTGGAAAAAGCAGATGAAATTGGAAATTTAGGAGGGGTCAAAATCAAGATTTTCCAGGATGAGGAATTAAGATTTTATTCTAGTGACTTGAATGGTCAGTAAAAGAATTTTAGCAAGAGATGGACATGATATGCTTTACATTTTAGAAAGAATACTCTGAATACCATTTGGAGAATGGATTGTAGAAGGATAGTAATGGAAGTAAGGAGACAAATAGAAGAAAATGTTAATCATCCAGTGGCAACTGGCTTAGACTATGGAGTAAAAATGGAGATAAAGGGAAGATCAAGTGGACTGACTGCCTCATGATGGGAGGACCCTCCCCAATGGCTATGTTCCATCACACATGATCAATGTTTTCCATAAGCCAGCTTTTCTCCCCATCATACTAGTTCAACTCCAGTATACCCTTGTAGAAAGCTACCACTCATCAAACAAGAAGTGACAAAATAATAAGCAGACTCTCATTTCTATCAGCTCATCAGAAAAAGTGTTCCAGTTCTTGCTTTTCTTCAAGTATAAATGTCATTGACCCTTAACATGGTTATTATATGTTATTTGAATGCACATGTAATAAAAATGTTTTGTTAAAGATTAAAAAATGAATAATAAGATGAGCAGATGCTATTTAGTTGCTAAACATTACTAAATATTTTGCATGTCTCTATATTTATTTTTCAGGCAATAGCTATCCTGCTAAATCTAAATGGAATGCCTAGTTAAATATCTTGAGGCTATAAGTCATGTAAATAACATTAATATGTTTTCTCCAGAGTTTACTGACAATATTGAGCCGCAGGGCAAGCGTAGTATTGGGTCATTATATTATTCAAAGGGTCCCAGAGTTTGTCTGCTCCAAAGTGTCTTCCTTCCCTATCTGGACTGTAATTTATATGCTCAGCCTTCTCTGATTTCAGTGATGAAAAATAGATCGTTTCCTAGAGGCAAAGAGCATTGCCCAGTGGAGAGGAAGGGATTCACAAGACCTGCCTCATCCGTCCTCTTGCCATGTATGAGAACATTCATTAAAATAATCAATGTTTTTTGAGACCTACCATATAACAGGCACTATGCTAAGCTCTAAAGAAACAATGAGGTGCAAAACTGACACCTTGCCCTTGTGCAAGTCTAATGAGGGACTGACATTAACAGCTCTTCTAGAGAAGAAATGAACATCATCTTTGTACGGCAATGAAGCAGGCCTTTCAGATGTGCTCTCCAACATGCAGCAGGGCCCAAATTAGCCAAGACATATGTCCAGTCCTCTCTTTGGTGCTGTTTAGTATTGCAAAATAAAATCAGAAACCTCATCCTCAGGAATCCAATAACTCACAACCAAGATGGAACAATAAGGGGAATGTTCAGGAAGCAGAAAATAAGATGGAACAGTAAATAATCAAAGACTATCATATAAAGGAGCACAATCAAAATGCAATAGATAATCCAGAAGAAGCCTTCCTGGAGAAAATTATATTTTAAGTAGCCTGTGGAGGGTGTGTAAGAGGATAGTGAAGGATCGTAACACTTTTTGTAAAGTGTGGCTATGAGAAGCAGCCTGAATCAAAGAATGGACCTGCAAGGAGACTTATCTAACTGGGGCTAGGGTAGCTAATGAAGAATCCAGAATTCCTGAATAAAGAATTTCATGTCATAGTTAGAAGGTGACTTTAGGTTCTGAACAGTGAGGTGAGATACTGACATTTTAAGAAGATTGTTTTGGCAATGGAAAATTAGAAAGTAGAATGGAAATGAAGTAGAGAAACTAGTTAGATGCCTAATTAAGTTGTTGATGAAATGATGAGAGACAAACATTATCAATTATGCACATTTTTACCTTCTAGGAAAATGAGGAATGAAGCCCTCCACTCACTCAGACATTATATTAAAGGGGAAGGCAGGCTGTAGGAAAGGGTGGGGGAGAGGAGAAATGGGAAGAAGTTAAAATGGAAAATGACTATTTTCAAGTTGGGGTCAGTGAGGGGCTTAGCAGACATGTTAATGAATTTGGCCTTTACTCTGTGTGCAGTAAGGAATCACTAACTGTGGCAACTTCCAGCAAGAGAGTCACATACTCAGAACTGTGTTTTAAGAAAATAACTAACTGGCAATGGAGTGCATCTCGGTCAACAGTCTCACTACTATTCTCCAAAACAACTGACCACACATTTTAGAGGAAGGAAGATTTGTTTTCTCATGGTTCTGTAGATTTCAGAGTTTCAGTCCACATCAGGCCAGGTCTGTGGAGCTCAGGGAATGGTGGCAGGAAGCAGAGAGAGAGGGAGAGAGAAAGGGCTCTGCTCTCATGGAGGCCAGAAACAGATAGCAAGAAAGCAAGGAAATTCAATGACAAAAAGCACAGTCCTTACAGCAACACCCCCAGGGACCCATAGTCTCTACCCACATCCCACCTGCCTAAATTACTATTCAGTAAATCCATTATGGATTTTACCCACTGACGAGATTGCAACATATCAACTATGAACATTAATACATGAGCTCTTCAGGGGACATTCTGTATCTAATCATAACAGAGTGTGAGATAAATTGGGACAAATCTGAGACAGGGAAGACCAGTTTTAAAGTTTTTGAAGGAGCAAGAAATGATAAAAGGAATGGCAACTGAAAGAGAAAAGAGGCGAAAACTTTCAGAGGAATTTCACCAAAAGACTGATGAGACTTGTCAACTAATTGGATATGGAAATGGAGAAAACAAATAGGAATGGCAAAGAATTCTTCTCTACTTTTTTTTTTTTTTTTTTTTTTTTTTTTTTGCTTGAAGTCCAGGCTGATAAAATGGGAAAGTTGAGTTAAAAAGCTCATTTCAGAGAGAATTTGGAAATTCTACTTTTAGAATTCTGGGTTGGTTCCTAAATTGGTACCCAAATAGCTTGCACTTCCAGATGGACATGTTCAGGAAGTTGTCATAGGAATATGACATTCTTCACAGAAGGGCTGTCTCTGAGTTCTGTAATAAACTGAGCCCAGAAAATCAAATTCTTTCCCCTGTATTTTTCCTTGTCTTTTCTCTTTTTCTTTCTCACATGTTTGTGTGACTTGAATTTGTTTATACAGCATGTGAACAAGCGAACAAGTTGCCAATAGTGAATTTAGTTTTGACTTTTAAAAATACATATCCACACATCAATTAACTGATTCTGTGTTCCAAGAAGAAATATAATCTGAACTTGTCTCCCTCTGCTGGTTGCACATGGAGGTATCACAGTGTGCTTATTTAGCCAGAGTAATAGAAAAATCCAATAATAATTTGTTGTGCACAATTATAGGGCTTTACAGTTCACAATGCATAGTACCACACATAATTTCATATGTTATCTTTACTTCAACTCTGTGAGATAAACAGTGAAAGTATTATCACCCCACTTGTCAGAAAATTACTTTGAGACTCCAAGCCAGTAAGCTCTCATATGAAATTAGAGGGAAATCAGGAAGCATATGTAATTAGAAAAATTGCACAATGTTAAAGCTGGAACAGATCCATAAAATCTTTTTGCTTAGTTCCCCCACTTTACAGCTGAGACATGGCATCTTAAGAGTTTATGCAGTTATTTAGGAGCACCAAGATTAGTATTCAGAGAGCCCAAATCTCAAAACAATGTTCTTTTCTATTGTATTACGCTGCCTGCCTAATAATGCCAGGATATCAATCCTTTAACAGAATAGCTGCAGCATTTACACAGGTAGGCTAGGCTATAGATTGGAAATGCCTACTTCTCTGATGGTTAATATTCACTGCATCAGAACAACTCATAACTACCTTAAACTTATAAGTAAGAAATCAAATGAAGAACAAAAACAAAGTAAAATAATGCACATCAGTTGGACAAACAGATAAAAGGCAATCCATAATTGCTGTTTGGATAGACCAGTGGTCTGTCCAGCCAGAGGCTCTTTAACTCTCAGTAAAGCTTGAGATCATTTTTAAGGATGCTAGAGCATCTCAGTATGTCTTATCAAAAGAGCTGGAGTAGGATCCAGCACCATCTTACTGCCTGGGCCATTCTTTTCTTCTTCCCTATAACCCTTTATGGACAGTCTCCTACGGTCTTCTGGCTATCTATCCAGCATCTAACTCTCCAAAGTTATTCTCATTCTTAATGGATATTCCTATTATATTTTGGCAGAAAATATAAGCTGATTAAAATAATTTACACTTCTGTGTGAGTGACTCATAAGTTCCAACCTCTGGAACAATATGAATATTATGCAAATGGAGTTTCCTAAACTCAGTACATTTCAAGTAGGTAAAACATATTTGTGGAGAAGATATTTTTTGAGTGGAAGAATGGCAAGAGATAAAAGTCATTTAGGTCAACAACTGTAATGGTGCCTTAGAGATCCAAAATAAAAATAAATAAATAAAGAAGAATTTATGTGTTAATTAGTCTTAAACCATTAAATCAAAGTATCCACTCACACAGGAGAGAGCTCAGGCTAAACCATCAACTCAACACATTGTGCCTATTAAAACATTTTTGTAGGTATCAAGGATTAGTTAAGAATAGAGAAATAAGTTAGTAATAATAGTTTATGTATATATATACAGGCATAAACAAATAAGACACTAGAGATAAGCCAAAAATATAGACAATTTCCAATATATGTTGTAAATATTCCCAATCCCATATCCAGCAAAAATTTTTCAGTTACAGTCTTCACATCTTCTTTTTTTCCTAGTAGCAAAATTAGAGTCTTCTTTCTTCTATGGTGTTCTCTTTTCCTGTTTCAAGAAAGTATGACAGAGTATTGATCTTAGCATAGAACCAGGCTGGTAAGTGGTTTTAGAAGAGGCTATTTATGATGTTTAGAAGCAATGGGAATGAACTAATATGAGGCAAATTTGCTTCTTTAGGAGAATTAGGTTGTAGCAAGAGCTTTGATCTAGGAGGAAATATCTAGCTTGGATGTGAAGACTAGGCAGTTTGGGGAGGTAGGAGAATAGGTAAAAGAATAAACAAATTGGCAAATTTGCATCGTGGCAGTACTAAGTGAATAAGAGGGAATCTGAGCTGACCCAGTGGAGGCAGGAAGAGAGGAAGATATAAGGCAATGAAGGGAAACTTGTAATGTGAACAATTATTTCTTGAGAAGCAACATTTTTATCCATCAGCTGATCTGAGACAGTCTAATCCTGGCACCTGTTTTAATGTATATTGTAACTAGGTCAAATTATTTTTCTTGGGACAAAATGACCACCTTGCTATTAAGGAAGAATCCTCAGTGACAATTTGCAACTTGTTTCCACTTCTATGATTTGAACTACAGTATTTTTAGTTTGTGATATTATTGGCTATAATTCTTGTCTATTTTTTTTATTAAATAATGAGAACTGATTGATCCCCTACTATGTAACTGGTACCTTGAAAGATCTGTGGCCCTTGGAAGTCATATATCTTTCTTTATACAAATCTATTTCATACTGGGGCCAAATCATTAAAAAAATATGTATATTTAAAAATGCATTTTGAATATCAAAATTACAAAATACGTTTCATAGAGATAAAAATAATGAGTTTTATGTTGAGAAGGTAGAACTTAAGCTTAAATATTAAACAAACATTTACAAATGATTGTTATACATATGGAGTTTGGCTTTAGGAAAGCATCCCATAGTTGAAGGTAGGTTTGAGAGTCATCAGGGTATCAGGGTAAAGGTAAGAGTTGAAACGCAGGTTGTGTGTGTGTGTGTGTGTGTGTGTGTGTGTGTGTGTGTGTGTGTGTGTGAAAGAGAGAGAGAGAGAGATTGAGAGAAGAAAAAGAAGAGCAAAGCCTAAGAACTGCACCTTGAGTAGCGTTTGCCATGTCAGAGCAAGAAAATAAGAAGCAAGACAAGTTGCTCCTGGAAAGCAGCAGAGCCAGATGTATCTCCTTTCATCTACAGAGCAGAAAGTGCTTTCACATTCATTTGTCTTCACTTGACACCTTATAGCACTCCAGAGAGCTCTTTGGAAGAAAGATGTTATAAATGTCAGGTATTAAGATAATAAACATAAAAACAATCATAGATACTCAAGACCTTTAAATAGAAGGAGGATGTCGCCTGTATTCACCACTAAGTAGTTTGGGTCAATGCCAAAGGATGTTTGGAACCCAGATTAGGAAAGACTTAGGGAATCCCGCTGTGTGCAGTGAGGTCATCAGCACCCAGAGGGAAAGAGCGCTCCCCTCTTCAAATGTGGCCTGCTCCCTCTCCCAGAGTTCCATCAGGCCCTTCACCCATTCAACGGATGATTGCTCCATATACAGTAGGACTTCCATGCTCCCAGAGAAATTAGATCATAGGCCTTCACTTCATCATCATCACCATCACTACCAAAATGTCACATCATGGGTGTTTGTGGAGGGAGTAGCTTTAAATACATATTTGATTTTTTTTCTTTCTAGTAACTGACCAAAATTGAATCTATTCCTTAAAATGCCATTTTACAACATAGTAGCTACTTCAATCTGCAAATACAGTATGAGTCTGATGTTACCAAAGCATTTTACAAATGAAAAAACAGCTTTGGTAACCAGCACTGATTTATCATTTTTCCCCCCAAAACATTTTAAATTTAATTTGAAAACAGACAGGACATCACCCCCCCCACACACACATAAAGGCACTTATACGAATATGCCCACCACAAATACACCAATGACTGGACAGTTGGTGACTCATTGGCCAACTGATTATTTGTTCAGTGACTCACTGTTAATTTAACTAAAGCTTACCTATGCAATTCAAAGAGTTTAAATTCTAAGACTGCTCCTTAGCTATGCTCATGATGCTTCCACAAGGTACAAAGGAGGTACCAGAGAACTAGAGGCCAAAACCTTCAGCTCCAAGTCTTAGAGAGAAGTTTGTAGAAAGAAGAATGTGTCTGGGGCCATCTTTGGTATTATAAATGGTTCTGAACTTGAGTTTTCATATTTGAAAAATGAAATCCTACAGATATCCAGATATGAGAAGAGGATTTGATATAACCTCATTGTATTTCCAGCCATTCAATTCTGTCACCTAGAACTTGATGCTGTATACCACAATGATTCTTTATCATCTCCACTTGCCTAGGCAGACCAAATAGAGTATTACAATGTACTATATGTCAATGCCTTGAGGCTTAGCAGTGCCTTTTCTTATCTGAAATTCAGGGGTAAATGTGTCATTAATTTTTATTAAAAAAAGTCAAATTGATATCCAAAGATTTCTGTGTTACCAGGCAGCAAAGGAATTTAGAGTAAGGACATACTTAATATACAATTATTTTTCTTCTTTACAAGAGTTTAAAATGTTCTCTTCTCTCTGGGCATGGTGGCACATGCCTGTAATTCCAGTACTTGGGAGGCTGAGACAGGAGGATCACAAGTTCGCGGCCAGCCTCAGCTACTTAGTGAAACCATGCTTCAACATAAACAATTTTTAAAGAAGGCTTTGGGAATATCTCTAGGCTCAATCTCCAATACCACAAAAATACATAAATAAAAATAAAATGTTTTCCCTTATATGAAATAAAAAATAGGGTTGTTTAGATCACGTCTCATCATCTATTCTTGTATACTCTATATACCATATTTTGTATACCATAAGTTTTAGACCAAACAAGTTTAATTGTATTTCCTTTTTTTATTTCATAGGACCATTGGCATCACAGAATCCAACTCTTTCATTTTACAACTGAAATAACTGAGACTCTAAGACTTTAAAAGTCTTGTTCAAGCTGGACGTGGTGGCTCACGCTTGTAATCCCAGTACTTGGGAGGCTGAGACCAGAGGATCCAAGTTCACGGCCAGTCTCAGCTACTTAGTGAGGCCCTCCACAACTTATTGAGACCCTGTTTCAGAATAAAGAATAAAAAACAGGGCTGGGGGTGTAGCTCGGAGGTAGAATGCCCCTGGGTTCAATCCCCAGTACAGCAAAAAAAAAAAAGTCTTGTTCAAGGTCACACACAGATCATAGTACAGCCAGGATGAGAAAGCATTTCTTCTTATTCTCAGTTAAGATCTCCAATTGAATAGGGGAATATATGGGGTTTGTCTGCACACACGTGTGTGAATGTCTTTGTGTGCATGTGTCCCTTTGCTTAGTCTATTTCCTTGGGCAGCATGGATAGACTCTTCCTACTTCCTTGTTCCCTTACTGCTTCCAACTTTGCTTTTTGCAGCAAATCCCTACTCCATAATCATAACCCAGTTCAAATACCATCTCTTCCTGCATCCCTGCTCCATCTCAGGCAGAGAATCTTGCTTTACCCTCCTAGAAAGCACTTGCAATATTTTGGTTAGCACAGTTGTCAGATACATCAGAGTTCTTTGCAAATATGCCTGTCTACTTCACTGGAGTAGATTATAAACTACTATCACTATTTTATGAACTCCTTCGGAATAGAAACCATGGCCTGTTTTGCCTTTGAATTCACGGGACCGAGCACAGAGCTTGATGATGTTGAACAGCCCACTGGAGTTTGAAGTAGCTCAATTGAATACAAGCAAATTGGAAAAAATAAAATAAAAAAAATCTTCACAGTAATTAGCTTAAGAAGTATACCTTTTACTGTATACATCATATTGCACTTTGTTTTAATTCCCATGGAATGCTCAGAAAGAATAAAGACCTAACTTTGATAAATAGTTTTGGTGGGATCTTAGAGGTGGGCTAAATATTGTTTTTCAGAAGCAATGCTGGCACCTACATTTCCCATTAAGCCTATCTTTGGAGTAGCTGTAACTTCTCATGCCCTCTTGAAATCTTCTGCCTTCTTCCTCTGTAAAGATGATATTTTGCATCCATTTATAGCTATTTTGTTAAAATTGTCACAGACAACTTGGAATTTCAGGACTCATCTTAAGCAGGCGGTGCTTCAGTTAATGATCTGTTCACTAACCTCAAGATTTGCTATTGGGGAATTTCTGAACTATCACATCTATTCCTATATGACTAAAACTATATTATTTGAGAGAAAGCTACAATTTCAGAATGTGTGAATGAGACCTTTGAGGACAAGACAATGTAGGGCCAGCCATCTAGTTCGGCTATTCTCCTAAGACAGTGGAAAATCGTTTAAACTAAACTGCACGTCCAGACCTTTCCATGCTGAAATAGGATAGTATTTTTTTTTTTTTTTTTGGTACTAGGGATTGAAACCAGGGACATTCTACCTCAAAGCTACACCACCAGTCCTTTTTCATTTTTGTTTTGAAACAGGGTCTCACCAGGTTGCTAAAAGTCTCGCTACATTGCTGAGGCTGTCCTCAAACCTGTGATCCTCCTGTCTCAGCTTCCCAAGTACTGGGATTACAGGTGTGGGTCACCACATATAGCTGGAAATAAGATATATTTTGATGAGTGGGGAAATTAGGGGATCACTCACACAGTGGGTCCCTGTTTTAGCACATACATCTTTACTGTTTCTACTGTGTTTACTCCCACCTTCCCTACACTTTTAACTCATAATCAATCTAATTTCCTTTCCTAAATTTTCTATTTTTTGTACCACTCTTTTTTTTTAACTACCGTTTTTCTTTTTCCACCGATCCTATAACCCCATATCACATACTGGGCCATTTTTATTTTATTTTATTTTATTTTATTTTATTTTATTTGTACTGGGGATTAAACCCAGGGACATTCTACTTCCAAGCTACACCCTCCAGCCCTTTTTTATTTTGAAACAGGGTCTGGCTAAATTGCTGAGGGTCTTGCTAAGTTGCAGAGACTGGCCTCAAACCTGCGATCCTCATATCTCAGTCTCCCCAATACTGCGACTATAGGCATGAGCAACCATATCTGGCTACCTACTGGACCATTTAAAAAAAAGAGTTGAAAGTTTAAAAATTATCTAATATGTATACTGAAAACATTTTCTGAGTTTTTGTTGCTTTTAATTTCCCATTCAGTTTTGTGTTACCAATCACTCTTGATTAGGAGTGCTTGAAGATGAAAACACTAAATTAACCCTGAATATTTACTTTTACAAGAAGAATGAAAAAGAAGCCAGAGACTCTGCTAAGTGCTTGGGGAACAATATGAAGAAGTCAAACCCTAGCCATACAAACAAATTGCTTTGGGCTTATGTGTGACCTCAGATTGAATTTCAAATTTTTGTTTTGCAAGTCATTGGCTCCTGGAAAATTCAAGAAGCTCCACTTTGCATTTGGACATATTTAAGTGAGACAAAGAAAGGAATATTAAATAGGAATATGAAATGTGGGAACATAAGGTAATCCTCGTAGTCCTTCATTAAACTGGCATAAGCTTTGTAGACTTGAGAGTTTAGCGAGAAGGGGGCGATTTGGAGAAGTTCTAAAGCAGAGCCCCCAAAATGATTAAAGCAGTTAGAAAAATTAGCAGATGCTCATCAGTTTAGAGCCAAGCAGATATTGTTGCTGGATCAAATTAGAATCTGCCCAGAGGCTTTAGGGAAATAGTTCTGTAAAGTTAATGATTTTAAACCATGAGTGTCAACTACTGTTTCATTTTCTTGACACTGCCTTAACCAAAACCATGTATCTCAAAACTTTCCAGCCCCCTTCTAGAAGTGAAGGCTGACCTGGTCTCTGAGCCCATCTAGGCAGAGGCTGCTGCAGTCATTAGTCTTTACTGCCATTCCTTTGCCCTCTAGGATCAGTGGTCCAGCCACAGGCTCTGGCCTTCTGTACCATCCTCTCCCCTCTGTGTCATATCCTCCCACCTTGCCCTTGACAGCCAGCCAGTCCTAAAATCTAGCATATCAGAGGCAAAACCCAGATCACCAGCAGGTTACTCGATGCTCAGAGCCTTCTGCAAGACTGGGATGTTTTCACTACAGTTAGTAATACAGGAACATTACCAGGGTAATGAATATACTATTTATATAGGTCCTAGATACTTAGTCAGATACTAGGGATACAAGAAATAATCAGAAATACTCCTATTCTCATAATTTAAAGAGGAAATATATATAAACCAACAAATTGCCATACTGGATGTGTTTATTATCTTGATTATGGGGATAATTTCGGGGTATATGCACACGTTCAAATGTATATAAATGCAATTTGTAAAGTTTATCAAGTTGCATACTTTAAATATGCAGAGTTTATTGTATGTCATTTATGCTCTAGCCAAGTTGCATTGTTAAAACATTAGCAGTCTTTCTGGTGCTTGGGGGAGAATTTTTTGAAAGACATTTGAGATACTGGGATAGACATTTGCAAGAAAAAGAGCAAAAGCACAAAGGTGGGACCAAAGAAATGTTCTCAAACTTGCTAAACAGGGCAAATAATTTCAGGAAAAACTTTATGGTAAAGGAGATACCTACACAGAATCTTTTTAAAAATTTGGAAGAGAAAGTAGCAGGAAAGAAATTATACATTATTTGACTCAATTGATATCACTAGTGGTTTAAGACATGTAGAGTAGGACTACTAGTAGAAGAGGTATCTAGAGAGATATGCAGGAGTCAAATCACAGAGAGCTTGCTCAGACTTTACTAGCAGCCACATGAAAGCTGTGGGGAAAATCATGTACAGGTCAGTTATATGGGCCATGTTTTCCTTGCAGCTATAGAGATATCTCTCTCTCTCTCTCTCTCTCTCTCTCTCACACACACACACACACACACACACACACACACACACACATTCATTTTTCTTTCTAAATCAATGAAGTGTAGTATCACTTTTCTTATCCTAATGGTTTGATTCAGTAGTCCTGGCCATAAGAAGGACTTGAAATAATGAGAGATAAAATTGCAATGGTTGTTTATATTTTCTCTCCCAAACTGTAAGCCTAGTAACTACTCTTCTCCTGTCTCTCTCTCTCTCTCTCTCTCTCTCTCTCTCTCCCTCTCTCTCTCCCTCCCTCTCTCTCTCCTCTACACAAACACATACATGCATGCACACACACATACACACACAGACTTTACAGGGCTATTTAGAAAAGACAATGGGAAAAATATAAATAAATAAATAAATAGCGAAGGAACATAAAAAATGGACTAGAAGTAAAATTATCAACTACTTAGAAAAGAAGGAGCTATGACTTCCATTGTCATTATGTACATATGTGAGAATACTTTTGTCAATATCAATATCCTATATGGGGAAGGGGGGGTGGGTAGAGAGCTGGGGGAAAGCTCACCAAGGGCCGTGTGCATGTATGTCACTATTATTATGAACTACTCTATGATGTAAGACTATAATGTAGCAATAAAAGTATAAAAAGAAAAGAAGGAACTAAACACTAGAATGCTACTATCTTTTTCATCCTATGCCACTTCTGGTATTAGCTATAAAATAGCTGACTTTCTAAGATCTTCAGGCATTAAAAGTGAGATTTCAGACAAATATTCAATTTATAATCCTCAGTGAGAAATATCTGATTGAAAACCAACAAACGTGGGTGTTACAGAAGCTTGAAACATGTATATAAATAGACTTTTAAAATATTCAGAATATTTAAAATTCCTTTTGAGATTTAAAAAACAATATTTAATATCAAGTTCCAGGAACTTGTTATTGCATGTACCATATACAGATGAGAGCTGTCAGAAGATTACTGGACAAATGTATTTTCCCATCCAAAGCTATATTTCTCCATTTCTCTCTCCATTCAATGGTACATGTACAGACCACTGAGAGAACTCAAAAGTTGAAGATTGACATTTCAAGCTTAAAGAAAAGATAAAAATATTTGGGTTTTCCCAAAAGCCTTAAAGCCCCAAATAATAGTAATCCTGTTCTGAAACTCAGGAAAAAGTTGTGTGAGCTTTTTGTAGAAGCATTTAAAAAAAATTGGTAGAGATTGATGACTTCATTGGAAAGGCTGGCAGATCCTGTCCCCAGAAACCCTTCTTTCCTTTTAGTTGCAAAAGATTGAGTGAATCTGGTCAGAATCTGTCCAGCTGCCTCTTGTCTGGAATGGCCCAGTGTGGTTAATATTTCTCCTTAGAAATTTAACTGAATTATTAGACAGCAGGTAAAAGAATGAAAAAAATAAGTAGCCTGTATGAACAAGAACTGTCAGAGATTGCGTCCCTCAAGACCCTGTGCTGGGGTATGTTGAGATGATTGGCCCATTGGGGTTGCAAACTTGATTAGCCTACATTGGATATCAATGAATATGAAGAGCTCAGGCTTTCAATCCAAGTTATTTTTATGGAGTATTTTCATGGCTTCTCTTCCTACTCTACTTATATAAATATTCTCAGAACAGTATTGATTTGGGGGATGTTACTTTCCCATGAACTCTTCTTTCTTTTCTGGTGACTATTGTTCCTAGATGTTTGTTTTTAGATCAGTTAGTCAACAATAAGCTCAGTCAACAATAAGCTCCTTTTCCAATCTGAGTCATTGTTTAGCCTCCATTTTAATTCCCTTATGAAGAGAATTCAAACTTGGCTAGGAGTATTTAAATCTCAGAAACAAGAATAATACTGTTAGGCTACCAGATGCTATCCAACTTCCTAGTTTTGAAACTATGATTTTCCAAATTCTCAGATCTTTTAAGTGGGTGATCCAAAACCACAGTGTGTAGTAGGAACAAAAGGGATGTGAAGAAAGTCTTACACACTCACACACACACACACACACAATAAGATCTGATGCTGATTTTATACAATGAGGTTCCATTTTCAATTTCCTTTGATTGAAGATCTTTTTTTTTCTTTTTTTTTTCTTTTGTACTGGGGATTGAACCCAGGGGCATTCTATCTGTAAGCTACACTCCCAGACCTTTTTATTTTTTTAATTTTGAAACAGTTTCTTACTAAGTTGCTGAGGTTGGTCTCAAACTTGCAATCTTCCTGCCTCAGCCTCCCATGTACTATTATTACAGGCATGTGCCACCATGCTGGGCTGATAGGAGATATTTTTGTTAGTGGTTGAGACAGTCCAGTTTGAGAAAGATTCATTAACTTGTTTCATGTCGCTCAGGTAGTGACGGAGCCAGGATTAGAACCAGGTCCCCAGGGTCTTCACCAGCTAAACATCTTTTCTGCCTCTCTATCCCCACTCTCTAGGTAGCTGCTTCCATCCTGGTGGCATTTACTTTTCCTCTTCTTAAAATGTCCCTATTTTTCTTTCTTCTATCAGCACTTTATAGTCTAGAGCACTCTTGTTTTAGTTTCTCATATGTTTTATTCAATATCCTTTTCCCATCAATTCTGAGAATATTAGTCTACTGCCAAAAGATAGGAGGGGTCAGTATTATCATTATTAATAATATCATTTTCCACACTTGACAATATTTTATTTAGAGATGTCTAGCTTTCCTAACACATTAATTATATTGGTATAAGCTCACACATCCTTATGAAGTTCAATAAGGGGATACAAAAATAAAGGCCTTAAAGTAAGACATGACTTTCCCAATGGTACACAGCTATTCAGAAGCACAAGTCCTGTTCTCCAATCCTGTTTCCTTTCCACCTGACCAATCGAGATGAAGAGAAAGTTTGGCTGGGAGCAATCATATTCCCACCTGCCTAGATTAGTCTGTCTGCTTTCCCTTGACATTTCAAATGACTTGGTTCCTTATTAAATTAGTCATGCATACACTTACAAATTTCAATTCACCTTGCCAACCTCAACTCCAACCTGCTGGAGCAAGACCAAAGGCCATAAGTTCCACCATAGACCTTCCTCAACACTACGCATGGTTGATTATCTTTTCATTATCAATATCAGTGCCCCCCATGTTCTTTGCAGCCCTTAAATCTTAACAAATTTCTAACACACTTGATCCTTTTTTGATCTCTAATCAGTCCTAGATCTCCTCTACCACTGAGTTTTTATTCACACAGTCACCGGGCTTATATCAAAACTCTTTCTTTGGTGACAACTCTATGTAATATACTATCTAAGACATTGACCTTATCTCTGACCCTTTGTGGACACTCTAAATCCCTATCTGAATAAATATTCATGTTAATAAACATAGGCAAGTGTAAGGAGGACTAGTTGGAGCCAAATATGAAGTATATACTCTCCATAAAAATAACAATGGCAATGGGAAGGCACATTTCCCAGAACTAGCATATATACAGAGGAACATGTGCATATATTCAGTTTGGTATGTAAGTATGTATATATATTTGTAGGTGGGTAGATAGATATAGAGGTATAGATATAGATATATTCCTCTGTCTCTTTCCATGTGTGTGTGTGTCTTCCAAAGTAGAGGGAGCAGTTTACCCCCACTAGTAGTGTATGTTTCATCGTGTACACACAAACTTATCAGACAATCACTATGCTGAGCACAGAAAGGAGGGAAGGTGGAGGGAATAGGATGGGATTTGAGGGAGGGCTAAATGAGCAATGTGTGCATGCATGCTTCTGATACCCTGACACTTATCAAAATGTATAACTATGATGCACTAATAAATGTAATAAATTAAAAAATGGAAAAAATAAAGTAATAAGTCAGATCTTTAAAAAAATCTAAAGATTTGCGAAGAGCTTCATCCATTTCTTCTGTCTTCCAGCTAAGGTGAGGTACATAAATGATAGTGAAACTAATAAATCCTAAATCACTTGCTTTTTTTGTATAAAACTAATGTTCTTCTCCCCACATTAGGCAGGTTGGGAGATTAAACATAGTCTGAATACATGTTGAAGGGTAAGGAACGCTGTGGTATCAGAAGTTCAATTTCTATTGAAAACTAGTGTCTTTTATAAGGACTGGCAAAACCATGTCTGGGTCAGTCATGACAAAATGACACAATCACATCCCTCTATTGCTAGATTAGGTCACTCTTCACTAATGCTCTGGGTCCAGGAGGTTCTTTGAGCTGCCATCTCATACCTGATGCTGCTTATAGTGAGCTTCTTTATACATCTAGTTTGGAAAACCAGTGGAAAGCAGAAGGTAGCTTTCTTTCTCTGCTATATAAAGAGTTTTTGGGTCACGGATGGTTGCTTTCTCACTGAGCTTTTAAAAGAAGAGAGAAAATGCCTTCAGTTTGCTAGGAGCAAAAATATGTTCTTTTTCATCTGAAACCATTACTTGCATCTCGCTAAATATTACTGAGCATCCCACAAGTAGCTTATCATCATATCTATTTGCAATAGCAAACTGAATGCATTAGAAAAACCTCTTCAGACCAGTGGAGCCTAGCAGCCCAGGAAGCTTTGGGGAATAAAATATCTGACAGCAGGTGGCCTGGGTAGACCAGCTGTGTGGCTGTACATGGGAACTGCCACTTAACAAGTGAGGGCAGCTTGTTCCCATAGCTCATGTGGAGGTGGACACAATTCTATTCCCTCTAGACACCCTGGGCTACAGGGGCGAAAGCAGGCATTTCATCATGTCCTGTGCCTCCTCTTTCATGTAATTTTAGGTTATAGTTGTACCGAACAGTTTCATGTGCAAGAGTAAAAACGTCAGTGCCAGGAGATACTGGACCATTGACCCACAGCCCATATGTCAGTAGTCTCCTTCCTTTTGGAGACATAGTCAGTTACCATGGTAACTGGCAGCCAAGGCTTATTAGTGCTTGTTAGTGTTTAAAAGGTGATTTATAAGCATATAAATAATTGGCAGCTCGTTAACAGGTGGGACTTCTGAACTCAGCTGCCTTGGGCAATTATCTACAGGATTCCAGAGTTGTGCTGCTATGCTCCGCAGCTGCCTGCCTGCCTGTCTGGCTCAGAGATCATCAACCTTGAAAACAAGGCAAAGAGGAAACAATCCATTAGTGGGTGGGTGGAGCAGATGTGTGACTGATGATGGTCCTTCACCTAGTGGAGTACACAAGAACAGATGGGAGGGAGGATAGGTTGCCCACTTTCAATTTTACCTTCAGAAAATGTACATGCTTTGTCCCCCAAACCCTTGTTTCTTGGCAAACTCATTAGGAAAGAAGCCAGACATACATATAAGTGGCTGTTTATACTAGAAGAGCCCCTTGTCTAAAAATACCTCCCTGAACCAGCAGTCATAGAACCAGAAAGTGCATCAGAATAGATGTAGTGCATGATTTTCAGCTCAGTTGTGCAGTGTATGTGTGTGTGTTCGTGTGTTCATGCGTGTGCATGTGTGCACCCAAGAAAGAGAGGGGGAGAGTGAGAGAGAGAGAGAGAGAGAGAGAGAGAGTTGAGAGAGTTGCTTGGAGCTGTTGAGAAAGAATAAAGTTGAGAGAGAATGGAATGGAATGGAATGGAATGGAATGGAATGGAATGGAATGGAATGGAATGGTTCAATACTTCCAATAGTAGTTAACAACACACTAACTTTGATGTTGTCTCTCTTCTTTAACTTTCTTTCTTCTGCAGTGGAGATCTAGCCCAGGGCCTCACACATATGCTAAGCAAGCACTCTATCACTGAGCTACACCCCAAGCCCTGTTAATCATACTTTTTAATAACTTGTGAGATCCAGGACACATGAAAAGACATACCTAAGACAGAGCTATGAAATTTAAGGACCATAAGAGTCTGTGGATTGAAGAATTTGTCAGATCGCTATTTTGACTGACGATACCCAACCTATATGATTATAGAGTTCATTTGTTATCTTATTTGTTAACCTTTAAAGATCTTTTCCAATATCAAATATATTTTCTATAGTTCTGAAGTTCTACATTACCAAGAAAATACATTCATTGAAGAATGTCATGAATTCATTTCTCTAATCTATAAGTGATACTACATTTAGTTATTATTATGGTTATTTTGGCCTTGGGTACATGAGAAAATGAGAGGGAGAATCAGAAGGTAATTGGAAGATATTACAATGGTAGTAAGAAGCAGAGAGACTCAGGAGAGGTAAAGATTTTGGACAGAGACACTAAGAAGAGAGAGAAACTGAAGGCTAAAAAGATGTTCCATGTCTGTGTGGCTCATTTCTCTTGTTTGTAAGGAATCTCAGGAGCTTGTGACCAGGCACCATCAGCTAGTGCTGCTTGAGGGATGGCATAAAAGAAAGGTGAGTGTGTGTGCTCACTGTCCTGCAGGGGACTCCGTCAGCTGGCGAGGCACACAGACAGACAGCGCTGATGTACGGTTCCAAGCTGGAGAGGCTGCTTATCCCTTCATCCCTTCGATTATTTTAACTTCTGTAACAGCATATTTTCTTCCCCATTTCACTAAGAGCCTTATTCCACTCATGAAGCACCTAACTCACCAACAATCTGAAAGTGTTATTCAGGTTGATTAAACACTACTCTATTTATGGAAATACCTTTTGTTTTAGTAATTGGTTGTGGTTTTAAATTCGACCCTCCACAAAGTGTGTGTGGGGGGGTGGGGTAACTCTTTATCCTTTCTCTGTCTTGCTGAGATTTTTAACACATTCTGTGCTTTCTAAAGACAATGCTATTTCAAATAAAAAGTAAAAATTAAAAAACACTCATATAATTCTCACCATGTTCCAAGTTTCATACTAAATAGTTACTATATAAAAACTCATCTAGTTCTCACAAAAGTTTATAAATCAGATGTAATTAGCATCACCTTTTTTTTACATAAGAAAACCAAAACCCGAAAAGTGAAAAACCTGTTTAAGGATATAGCAAGGAGAAAATTAAGAACAGACCTGGGAACTTGAAAACTTAGTACAGTAGAGAATGTCCTCCTGCCTTCCTCCATTCCACCAACAAATATATATTGAGTGATGTTTCCATATCCAATTATGACATAGAAAATTACAGGAGAGCAACCCTTGCCATAATAAAGAAAACAAACTGAGTGGCATACAAATATTTTTTCCTGAACAAAGTGACAGTGCAAAGAAACTTTGAATAAATTAAACTCCAATGGTGAATACGTCATAGGTGAGATCAAAAGCAAAATTGCTCTCCTCCCTGGCTGGTTGGGAGGAAAAGAAAAAATTCCCCATGGATAGGGGCAAGGAGAAATCGATCAAACATTTAACAAAAAATTAAGTTATGTGTGTCCTGCTAAGCAAGATTAGGATTCTAAGCCCCCAACTGCAGAGTACGTCTGTATTCTTCTCTCTACTTTCCAAGTCTCTCCTGAGTGCTAAGGGCAGTTTTCCAAAGGTCCCAAGGCAGGAGAGGAGAGCTGAGAGGGAGAGAGAATGGAATAAATAAGTGGAGTTTTAGGGCAATGACACTATTTTGTATGACACAGTACCATCATCGATACATGTCATTCTATGTTCATCAAAACCTATAGAATGTACAAAATGAAGAGTGAGTTCTAATGTAAACTATGGCCCTGGAGTGATAATGATGTTTCATGTAGGCTCATCAGTTTAACAAACGAATCACTCTGGTGTGGGATGTCCATGGTGGGGAGATTATGTGTGTTGAAGGGTGTGAAAGGGGGCATATGGAAACTCTCTGTACTTTCCATCCAAATTTTCTGTGAACCTAAAACTGCTCTAAAAATAAATTGGTAAATAAAAATAAATCGGTAAAGTAGCATAATTTACTTGAAGGTGGGTACCAGGAATTGAAGACTCACATTGTAATCTGTAAATGTGTACTGCACTGCCTAGCCACATGTTGCCATTTAAATTTAGATGGGATAGATGGAAACTAACTGATATTAAATAAAAATTTAAAATTGATTTCCATGGCTATGCTAGACACATTTCCAGCTTTACAAGTCGCTACCATATTGGACTAAACAGAAACAGAATATTTTCATCATTGCAGAAATTTCATTTAGAGAGACCTTTTCTAGATAATCTAATATTATCGCAAAGGCATATATTTAAATATTAAAAATATGAGTTAAGTGGCATATAAAAAAAATCTGTGATTTACTTCAAAGAAGGCATAAGAAAGACACAGGAACAAATAACAAATGGGAAAAATATAAACCAAATATGAAGGCAAGATTTAAACCAAACTATATCAATAATTACATTAAAGATTAATGAACTAAATATTCCATATAAATGTCTGAGATTTTAAGATTTTACATAAATTGATATATATAAATTGAGAAACATCTATTCCACTGTTGCAGGCTTTATTAGTCATCAGCTTTGAGGTCACCTCAGTCCGGCTTGGGAGGGGCACACACTGCCCACCCAAGTGGAGATTTCTCCATGCAGACAAATCTCCAAGGACCATGAGACTGATAAGCAAAGACCCTGGCATCTTCCTTGTTTACTCTTTCCTTCCCTGATTCATATGTAACTACCTTGATGTTTTCCCCCACTCACCCCATGATTGCTTTGCTATGATTAATAATGTCATATAATGTTTTGGTTATAACTCTCAATAAAAGTGGGACACTGATGGAAGGAAGGAGAGAGAAGAGATATCTCTTCTCCTCCCCGGCCTCCTCAGATCTTGTCACGTTGAATCCGTTGTCATTCATGTGAGAGACTCTAATGAATCAATCAACATCAACACCATCTGCAACAAATGGCGCCGCTACATTCTACTTACAAGGAATGGATTTTATGTGTAAAGATAGACGTTGAAAGTAAATATGAAAACATATGATTTAAATGCTAAGACTAAAAAACACAAAGGTAATATTAAGTTTTGTTGGGTTAAATATGCCATTTAAACAGTAAGATTAAGAAATTTGATACAGCTATATTAGCATTAGAGAAACTGACTTTCAGACATGGAATATCACTGGAGCAAAAGAAGAACATTTCATAATTATGAAGAGATTGATGGATCAGAAAGTCATAGCAATTCTAAATGTGTGTGAACACAAAAATAGGTTTTAAAATACATGAAACAAAATATGATAAACTATATTAGAAAAATCCAAATATATGGTCAGAGATTTTATAAAATACATTACCAGAGAACTGTATGTAACTGCATGCCAACTCCACATTTTGTGCATGTGCACACAATTGATTCACCAAAATAGGCCATATGCTAGGCCATTTAAAGGTCTCAAAAGATTAAAGGGTTAAAATAATAGAAAGTACATGTTTGAAACATAATTATATCAAATTTATAACTCAGACAAAGACAGATATATAAAAAATCCTCAAATATTTGGAATTTAACAAAAATTTTCTAAATAATCACGGGTCAGCTAATGTATCAGAAAAGAAATTAGAAAATATTGTGAAATGAATTATAATAAAAAGCATATCAAAATTTGTGGGATTCAGCTAAAGCTACATTTGAGGGAATCTTATAGTCTTAAATGGTAGTATTGAAAAGAAATATGATTTTAAATGAATGATCAAATTTTCTACCTTATATAACTAGACAAAGCAGAGGAAATTAAGCCCAAAACAAACTGAAGAAAGGAAATTATGAAGACAAAGGAAAAAAAGTCAATGAAATATAAAACAGCCAATAACCAAAATGGCAAAAGTGGGATCATGAATGATGAAGAAACTAGACAAATTTCTAGCAAGATTCACCAAGAAAAAAAGAGAAAGTATGTATTATAAACATCAAAAACAAAAAGGAGACATTGTAGAGTGTCTGTAGGATATATAAGGACAAAACCAACAACAACAACTTTAAGCCAACAAATCCTACAAGTAGGTAAATGGACAAACTGAACAGCATGCTTATCTCAACTAACATAAGAAATAGAATACCTAGATAGACTCAGAATTAGGCCAGGCATGGTGGCACAAATCTGTAATCCCAATACTTTGGGGGCCGAGACAGGAGTGAGGCCAGCTTCAGCAACTTAGTGAGACCCTCAGAAACTTAGCAAGCCCCTTTTTCAGAATAAAAAATAAAATGGGGCTAGCAATGTAGCTCAGAGATCAAATGCCCCTGGGTTCAATCCTCAGCATAAATAAATAAATAAATAAATAAATAAATAAATATTAAAAATACACAGTCTCAGAATTACAAAAGAAGTTGAGTTCATGATTGAAAAATCTTCCTACAAAGGCACAGATGGATTTACCAAAATTTTATAAGATTTTAAGTAAGAAACAATCCTAATTCTACATAAAAAACTCAAAACTCAATCTTTATTGTGAATTTAGTATAACTGATACCAAAATTTGGCAAAGATATTACATTAAAAAAAATTTAGACCAAAAAAATCACAGATGCAAAATCCTTAAGAATATAGCAAAAAATCGTGTGTGTGTGTGTGTGTGTGTGTGTGTGTGTGTGTACACACACATGGGCACACACAGAATGATGCCTTATAAACAGATGGATTTTATCTCAGGTATGTAAATGTGAGGCCCTCAGCAACTTAATGAGAACCTGTTTCAAAATAAAATAGGGCTGGGGTATAGCTTGGAGTTAGAATGCCCCTGGGTTTAATCCCCAGTACCTACCTACCTAAATAAATAAATGGAAGAACCCTTCTCAAACTGATAACAAAATATCTACAAAAATTCTACAGGCGACATCCCTAATTAAGAAATATTTGAACTTTCCTCCCACTCTCCAAACAAAGCAAAAATACCCCCTCTCATTGTTTCTGTTTAATGTTTTCTGGGAGGCTCCCTCTTGTATAATGAGGCAGGAAAGAATCAATTAAAAGCTTAAAGAACTAAATGGAATAATTAGATGGGCTATTTGCAGGCAAAATGATTTTATATCCAAAACATCACATGAAATCTACAAAAAGAGACCAGGATTACTAGGTAAATTTAGTGAGATTTCAGGATTTAAAGTCAACTTACTGAATCTATGGAATTACTGTCATAAACAATGTGTATATATGAGATTATACCAACATCATTCTCAGTGCTACATGTGGGGGGG
>PVJS01012943.1:0-42963 GCA_004027185.1 Glis glis
TCTTTTTTTTTTTTTTTTTTTGCGGTACCGGGGATTGAACCCAGGGGCATTTTACCTCCGAGCTATACCCCTGGCCCTATTTTTTGTACTTCATTTTGAAACCCGGTCTCACGAAGTTGCGGAGGGCCTCACTAAGTAGCTGAGGCTGGCCGCGAACCTGGATCCTCCCATCTCAGCCTCCCAAGTACTGGGGTTACAAGCGTGCGCCACCATGCCTGCCTGTCTTTTATATCTCTTTAAACTGGCCTCGAGGTAGTAGACAGTCATGTAGCTAACTCCAGTCACCAAGCTGGAAACGTCTTAACATACTTGTTCTTAAACTTTAGGTGGCATAAGAATTCACCTCGAGAATTTGTTATAGGTTCCCTAGTCCTTGCCTCTAAAGGTTGTTACAGAAGGTCTGGGGTGGGGTCTGAGATTCTGCCTTTCTTCTGGTGGCCCATGAACCGCACTTTGAAGAATAAGTGATAAAGAATCATTATTGGTTAGGCACAGTGGTACACTCCCATAATCCCAGCTACTTGGGAAGCTGAGGCAGGAGAATCACAAGTGTCAGACCAGCCGGGCAACTTAGTGAGACCCTGAAAATAAAAATTTTAAGAGGGCTGGGGATGTAGCTAAGTGGTAGAGAGCTTAAACTTTTAAAATGGCTGAAAATAGCCAGGCGTGGTGGTGCACGCCTGTAATCCCAGTACTTGGGAAGCTGAGACAGGAGGATCACAGGTTTGAGGACAGCCTCAGAAAGTAGTGAGACTCTCACTCATCAACCTAGCGAGATCCTGTTTCAAAATAAAAATAAAATAGGGCTGGGGGTGTAGCAGAATGCCCCTGGGTTCAATCCCCAACGCCACACACACACACACACACACACACACACACACACACACACACAAATAAATAAATAAATAAAATGGCTGAAAAGAGAAACTTTAAAAAGGGCTGAGGATGTAGCTCAGTGGTAGAGTGCTTACCTAGCATGTGTGAGGTCCTGGGTTACATCTGATACTGGGATATTTTCTAAAGGCGTAAGCGCATAGAATAATGTCATCATTAAGAGTGTGGATTTGATGTTAAAAAATTGTATTTCAGTCCCAATTCTCTTAATTTCTAGTGAGTAACACTGGACAAATTGCTTAACTTCTCTGTGCCTCACTCTTCTCACCTGTAAATAGGAATGACAGCAGTTACCTTGTGGGGGAGCTGTAAGGACGGAGTGAAATGGTTCACGTAACACGCTAACATAGTGTCACACATTAAGCACTCAAGCATCTGCTGAGAGCCCTATTTACTAATGGGACAGCAACATAATTCCATTTCAGAGTGGACTTCTGGTGACATATAGAGTTTAATAGAAATGTTGGTTTTTCACTTCTACAAATAGTACATTTAAATCCTGATAGAATTATAGAACACAAGTCAACTTGTTAAATTTTGATTTCACAGCCTGTTTCTTCAACAAATAATGTCTGGGCGAGAATAGATGGTGCAGGGATTCTGTTGCTCAAAAGAGACTTAAAGGACTGGGGTGCGAATCAGTAGTAGGGTGCTTTCATAGCATGCACCAGGCCCTGGGCTCTATTCCCAGCACCACAAAGAAAGAGAAGGGGAGAGACAGAAATATTTAGGAAATACAGTATTCAAATGCAACATACAGACTCTGGTTGAACAATGAATCAAAAAACAACTTTATAAAAACTGAAAAAAAGTCACAAGATAATGAGGAAAATTATAGGACTGGCTCACTATTTGATGATATTAAGGAATTTTTGTCAAGTTATTTTAGTAATGATAATAGTATCATGGTCTATAAATATTTATCTAAAAGATGTGTGTGTGTGTGTGTGTTTATTTACAGATGAATTTGTCTGGGATTTGCTTTAAAATTGTTTAGTGAGGAACAAAGAAGAAGTATGTGGGTTAAGAAGTATGTGAAATAAGATCAGCAATAAATGGTGATAGTGTATGATGTGCACATGAAGATTCATTATACTATTATCCTCTATTTCTGGATGTGTTAGAAAAGTGTAAAATATTTTCTAAGAAAGTGGTAGCAATTTATATAAGTCTTATGATTCCATATTTGAAAATATTTTTCTTTTAAATTATTGGTTGCCTTGTTAGTGCTGTAGCATTTCTTATAGTGTCTTCTACATGAAAATATTGATAGAGTATGCATTTAAATTTCTGTCTCCAAGTACTTTTATAGTTTATGACATTCAAAAAGGACATTTCTGGCCAACTTTGCTCAATGCAGATGGAGAAAACAAAGAAAAGTAGAGTCACAGTTGAGAAATTTTCAAAAGGTCTTAAAATTATTAGGCTCCCAAGTGAACAGAATTTAATTTAATTTTATTATGCACCTATTGATTGGAGAATTGAAATGGGAAAAAAAGATTTTGGAAAAGGCTCACTTTGGGAACATCTGAACTCTGAAATGTCACCAAGAATGAATATTCATTTCATCAAGAGATTTGCCTCGGGCTTCCTTTAAACAGATGCTTCCACCTGGGCACTTAAAATAAATAACCCAAATTTGATTATCTCTATTATTTTTAAGAATACATCTATTAGATAGAATTTCTATATATGTGTCATATAATGACAAGGATATGTTCTGAGAAATGAGTCGGTGGGTGATTTTATCATTGTGTGAATATCCTGTAGCGTCATAAGCAAAGATGGCTGCGATGTCACTAAATTATAAAATCTTATGGGGCCACTATCTTTATGTGATCCGTCACTGATCAAAATGATTTTATGCAACGCATGACTGTAGTTGCATTCTGAACTGGAATCTTCCAAAAGATTGGATGGTAACTGCTACAGTTTGGAACTTGAATGTTCCCAAAAGGCCCATGTGTTAGCGGTTTGGTCTCCAGCCCATGGTGCTATTGGAGGTGGTAGAACTTTCGGGAGGTGGAGCCTAGTGGGGGGAAGGTAGGTCAGTTGAGACATGTCCTTGAAGGGGATATTGGCCCCTCTCCCTCTCTCTCTCGCTCTCGCTCTCACTCTCTCTCGCGCTCTCTCTGCTTCCTGGCTGCCATGAGGTGAACAGCTTCCTGTCACACACTCCCACCATGACGTACTGTGCCACCACAGGCCCAAAAGCAAGAGGATCACAGGTTAGAGGCCAGCCTCAGCAACTTAGCAAGACCCTCAGCAACTTAGTGAGACTCTGTTTCAAAATAAAATAAAAAAGAGATGGAGGTGTATCCCGGGGTTAGAATACCTCTAAGTTCAATTCCCAGCACCACAAAAAAAAAACCCAAAAAACAAAAACAAAACCCTTTTGCCTAACCAAAGTCATGAGATATTTTTAAATATCTCATGAGTGTTTTTTTTAACTTTGTGTTACCTTTCATACTTAGATCTGCAGTTCATTTGGAATTGATATTTGCATAAGGTGTGTAGGGGTCAAACTGTGTGTGTGTGTGTGTGTGTGTGTGTGTGTGTGTGTGTGAAATAGTAGTAGTCATTTGCTCAAGTACTACTTATTAAAAAGACCATTCTTTGCTCACTGCCTGGGAAAGCCTTCTTTGTCTTACATCAAGTAAACATATGTATGTATAACCAAAACTAAAGGAAATTTATTTGATGGAGGATGGGGAGAAAGGAAGTTGTTTATTCTTACCTACTTCAAAATGTTTTTGTAAATGCATGCTTACCAACATTTCTCATATTCCCCTTCAGTGCTCATAAACAAGATGATAGATCTATTCACAATGGTGGCGTATGCCTGTAATTCCAGTACTTGGGCGGCTCAGACAGGAGGATCACATGTTCAAGACCAGCCTCAGCAACTTAGCAAGACTCTCAACAACCTAGCAAGACCCTGTTTCAAGTCGGATGTGGTGGCGCACGCTTGTAATCCCAGTACTTGGGAGGCTGAAACTGGAGGATCCGGGTTCGCGGCCAGCCTCAGCTACTTAGTGAGGCCCTGTTTCAAAATAAAGAATATAAAATAGGGCTGGGGGTGTAGCTTGCAGGTAGAATGCCCCTGGGTTCAATCCCCAGTACCACAAAAAAACCCCAAACAAACAAACAAACAAACAAACAAAAATTACGTGTTTCAAAACAAAAAATAAAAAGAACTGGAGGTGGCCGGGCGTGGTGGCGCACGCTTGTAATCCCAGTACTTTGGGAGGCGGAGACCGGAGGATCCGGTTCGCAGCTAGCCTCAGCTCTCGCTCTCTCTCTGTCTCTCTGTCTCTCTGTCTCTCTCTCTCTCTACCTGGTGAGGCCCTCCGCAACTTCATGAGACCCGGTTTCAAAATAAAGTATAAAAAATAGGGCCGGGGGCATAGTGCAGAGGTAGTACACCCCTGCGTTCAATCACCAGTACCGCAAAAAAAAAAAAAAAGAGCTGGAGTGTAGCTCAGAGGTAGCTTCTGGGTTTAATTCCCAGTGGAAGGAAGGAAGGAAGGAAGGAAGAAAGGAAGGAAGGAAACAGTATAAAAAAACTTTAATTAAAAACACCTAGCAATAGCAGGCAAAGTTAAGCAAAAGCCATAAAATACCTATCATTTATAAGGGAAAGAAAAGGAAAAGTCCATATTATTAACAAGCAACACAAATCACTTTGTCTACAATAAAACCAAAATTCTCCAGCCTCTGCGTGTCTTCATTATTTCTGTTTCTTTTGCTTTAAAATCTACTCAGAGGAATAGCAGGCATGACAGTGGTACATGCTACCACCAGCGTGAGTGATAGGAAGCGCCCGGGGGCACCTGAACTTCTGAATTCTGAAAGCCTCAGCTTAGAACTCACAGGGCTTGTTTAAAATCGTCTTCAGCCTCAAAAAGGTAGGAGAAAAAATCATCTGTGACAAGTAATTGTCCAAAGCAGAACGTTTAGGAGAGGGGGAACAGCATTTTCTGAGTGAAAAGTGCTTCCTGGTCAGGTTAGATATTTCAAATCCATTTGCTCAAATCTTAGCTTGTAGTTTAATTGCTGACAATTTCACTCTTCCTTCCTCAAAATGGGTAAGGGGTAATGAAGATTTATCACCCTGTTGGCTCTCTTTTTTCTTTAAGTACAACATAAAATGTCAAGTGAACCAATCTGTCATTGTTATCTTTGTGGAAGAGAAAGATAAACCACAGAAGTGAAAAAGAGAATAAGAACCAAGAGGCTCAACTGGATAGAAACGTACGGTCAGCAAGATCAGCCCCATCCCTAAAAGATGAGAAGCCAGTCAGGCGTGGTGGTGCACGCCTGTAATCACAGAACTCGGGAGGCCAAGACGGTATGATTGCAGGTTTGAGGCCAGCCTCAGCAACTTAGTGAGGCCCTCTGCAACTTAGTGAGACCATTTCAAGATAAAAAATAAAAAATAGGGCTGGGGATATAGCTCAGAGGTAGAATGTCCCTGGGTTCAATCTCCAGTTCCACCAAAAAAAAAAAAAAAAAAAAAAAAAAAGATGAGAAACTGATGGCTACAAAGATGGCAGGGTTTGTTCAAGATCCTGTAGGGAGCTAAAGAGAGACTTGAGGATGGAGTCCAAGCCTGCGGTTCTCCTCCGTCAAGTTCATTTTGTTGGATGAATTCATCTAGTTGTGTGTGTGTGTGTGTGTGTGTGTGTGTGTGGTTTACTGGGGGTGGAGCCCAGGGGCGTTCTACCTGGGAACTGCACTCCCCAGCTCTCCACCATGCTGAATTCACCCAGTTCTTACTCCCAAGATAAGAAATATTAAATTGCTGGCATCAGGTAGCAGCATTTTGTCCATGGGAAATGTCTGTGTATCAATTAGCAGTTGGATACAAAACCAACTGGCAGGTAGTCGGTGATGTAAAACAACGACGATCGGGGCTGAAGGTGCAGCTCACTGGTGGGGCACTAGCCTAGCATGCATGAGGCACTAGGTCCAATCCCCAGAACCACAAAAGAACTAAAACAAACAAAAAGCAAACAGGGTATGGTGGCACATGCCCATAATCCCGTCTGTAATCCCAGTACTTGAGAGACTAAGACAGGAGGATCACAGGTTCAAGGCCAGCCTCAGCAACTTAGCAAGACCCTGTTTCAAAATAAAAAATTAAATAGGGCTGGGCGTGTAGCTTGGAAAAAAAAAAAAAGCACAGCGGAGGCTCACTGGGACAGTTGTACGGTTTTCAGTGAGAGGTCAGAGTTGCAGTCAGGTGGCAGTTGGGGTCAGCTTCTCCTGAAACTGTTCTCAGTCCTATGTCTTAAAATTGAGGCTGCTGTTGTCTGTGACCTTACTAGCACCTGAGAGACAGGCATCTCCGTAGGGCTTCTCCACCTGTCTTGGCTTCAGCACAGCATGGTTTCTGTGTTTTGAGAGCAAGTATGGTAAGAGAAGCCAGCCAGAAGTTGCATCACTTTTTATAACCTAACTTCAAAAGTCAGTGTCACCGTCACTATAGCCATAGCACACCCAGATTTAAGGAGGGGGGACAGAGAACTTGTGTCTCCATGGGAAGGATATAAGAAGAGCACGGGGACTGGAAGACAGTGCTGCAGCCACTTTGCAAAATACAGTCTGCCATGCTGGGGAATGGGGGGAATGTGTCTGGCTTTGGTCCCCAGTTTCTGACATAGAACTTTAGAGAACCTTGCAATTTCCTGTCCCAGGAGTTTGTTGTTGTTATGCTGATGAAGTGATTTAAGGTGGATTTTAGTGTCAGAAAGGGAGCTGGTGACCAGAAACCAATTATATGATTAGAAGGTTGGAACTTTGAACTGGGCATGGTGGCACACGCCTATAATCCCAGTACTTGGGGGGGGCTGAGACAGGAGGATCACAGGTTTGAGGCCAGCCTCAGCAGTTTAGCAAGATACTCAGCAACATAGTGAAGCCCTGTTTCAAAATAAAAAATAAAAGTTAAGCCAGGCATGGTGGCGCACACCTGTAATCCCAGTACTTGGGAGGCTGAGACAGGAGGATCACAGGTTTGAGGACAGATTCAGCAAGTAGTGAAACTCCAACCTAGTGAGACAGTTTCAAAAAAAATAATAATGAAATAGGGTTGGGGGTGTAGCTCGGAGGCAGGATGCCCCTAGGTTGAATCCCAGCACTACACATACATAAATACACACATCACACATACATACACACACTACAACGACAACAAAAATTAAAAAGGGCTGGGGGTGTAGCTCGGAGGTAGGATGCCCCTGGGTTCAATCCCAGTACTACACACACACACACACACAAAACCCACAACAACAACAAAACCACCAACAACAACAAAAATTAAAAAGGGCTGGGGGTATAGTTTGGAGGTAGAATGCTTCTGGATTCAATCTCCCAGTTTGGGATTCAATCTCCAGTACCAAAAAAAAAAAAAAGGATGAAGGTTAGAAATTGGGACCAGCCTCACTGGGAGGAAAGAGGGGCTAGAGATTGATTTCAATCACATGCTAACACATTTATTTATTTATTTATTTATTTATTTATTTATTTATTAGAGATGGGGTCTCACTACATTGCTCAGGATGGCCTCGAATTCTTAGGATCAAGCAATCCTCCTGCCTCAGCCTCCCAAGTAGCTGTGACTATAGGTGTTACCAGAATCAAATGTCCAGTGCTGTGTGCCACAAAATTCAAGAGACAGGAGCTGGTGGAAGGAATCAAACTTATTATTCAAAGCAGGCCCTGAAATACATAGATAGAGAGGCCTCTCCATCTCGGATCTCTATCTTGAGGGGGCTCAGTAGCACGAAGGGCTTTCCTGGGAGGGAAGGGAGGTTCAGCGAGGCTGCAGGCTGCGCAGAGCCTCCCTCAGCGAGGGCCGGTGATGTTCTCCAGAACCTTGAAATGGACTTAGCCTCCTGCAGCTACAAAGGCCATTGGGGTTCTGCGAATCTAAAGAAAGATTTAGCAGTTAACATCTTAACCATCCAGGAAAAAGGGAGACCTTTAAGGATTAGGGGGAGCAAAAGGCCATTTTAAAAGAGCCCCTATTACACAGGTGCTGCACCCGCTACATGCTGACAATGTACTCCATCAGGCTCAAACCATGAAATCCCTATAGAAACTCCAGACACTGAGGCTTAGTGCTGCTCTCTGGTTGGCACACACCAGTTGTGCTCAGAGGGTAACACGCCTGGATTCCACAAGGACAGGGCACAGAAGCGCCGCGTCTCTCTTCCCCAAGACCTCGCCCTTTGCATCCTTCATGTGCCTGTTTCTGATCTACATCCTTTATAATAAATTATAGTCATATGTATTGGACTTTCCTGGGTTCTGTAAATATTTCTAGGAAATTATCAAGCCTGGGGTGGGGGGTCATAGGGATTCCCTGAATTTGTAACCGGCTATTCAGAAATGCAGGTATCCCAGGGACCCCACTTTGCTGGTGTATAAAGTGAGGGCAATGTGTGGAGGACTGGCTCCTAAGCTGTGGGGTCTGCACTAACTCTGGGTAGTGTCAGATGGAAAGGCAGGACAACCAATGGGTGTCACAGAATTGGGGTCTGAACAACCACCTCTGTGACATTGGTTCTTCAGTTATCCAGTTTTGTTTTTATATCCTTATTATTCTTACATGTTTCCAAGGAGACTTTTCTATATGTGGTCCCAACCACACATGCTGCAGCAGCTTACAGGTATCACAAAAAAGCTCAGAGAGTATGCTAATTTCATCTTCAAAGCTCTCTCTTTTCCATTTTCTCCCTAATGCCAAAGATACCCAGTGAACATTTGTAATTTCCACTCCAAAGAATTTCCTATCCTGACTTTACTTTTAAGGATCATGAAGGTTTGAGCAGGGTACCGTTCTGATAGGTCAGAGTGTTCTGCACCGATGGAGATAATTACAGCAACGTCTCTGGGACTCGGTCCTTGGATCTTTTCTACCTATATTCTCTTTGTAGTTGAATTCATCCTGCATCATGACTTTTAATACCAACTATCCATTTCGACCTGGAGGTCTCCTCTGAACCCCACATTCTTACATTCAGTTTCCCAGTCAACATCTCTGCTTATAGGTTTAATGGTCACCTGAAACTTAACACATACAAAACTACCTTCACACAGTTTCCCCAAATCCTGCACCTCCCAGTTTTCCCACTCTGTTAATGGCGCCTCCATCCTTTTAGCTGTCAGGTGTCGATCTTGACACTCATTTTCATATCCCATGTCTGATTCATCAGCACATTTTAACAGCTCTATTTCTTAATATATTCCAACTTCAACGAGTTCTCTCTTTCTTCACTGCCACCAGTGGATTCAGGTCATCATTATTTATTTATTTATTTATTTATTTATTTTTTTGCGGTACCAGGGATTGAACCCAGGGGCGTTCTACCTCCGCGCTACACCCCCGGCCCTATTTTTTATCCTTTATTTTGAAACCGGGTCTCACGAAGTTGCGGAGGGCCTTGCTAAGTAGAGAGAGAGAGAGAGGAGACAGGGAGGGAGAGAGAGAGAGAGCACGAACCCAGATCCTCCGGTCTCTGCCTCCCAAAGTTCTGGGATTACAAGCGTGCGCCACAACGCCTGGCACCATTATTTATTGACTAACTTATTCCAATGTCTTCCTTAGTAGTCTTCTTGCAACCACCTTTCCCTTTACCCCCACAGTCTGTTCCCAACACAGAGGGCCAAAGAGACTCTATTAAAAATAAATTAAGAGCTGGGTATGGTGATGCAGGCCTATAATCCCAGGTACTTGGGAGGCTAAAGCAGGAGGACTGCAAGTTTGAGGCTGGCCAGGAGCAACCTAGCAAGACCCTAATCTCAAAATTTTAAAAATGCAAAAGGGCTGGGGTTATAACTTGGAGTCAGAGCATCTCTGGGTTTAATCCCTAGTATTTCCAAAAAAGAAAAAAATAAGTAAATAGATCATGTCACATCTCAGCTTAAACCCTCCAGTGGTACCACCTGCCGGAGCCCGCCGGCAGAATCAAAGGATTCAAACTGTTCCTGAAACGGGGAGTGAGGATTGAGAGAAAAGGGAGAGAGAGACAAGGAGTAGCATAAAGACAAGAGACCAGAGAGGAAAGACAAAAGATAGCTTCGAGAGAACTGCAGTCAATACCGTAGCCTTTTCTGGAGGACTTTCAGTCAATACTGGAGCCTTATTGGGAGGACGGTCAGTCAACACTGCCGTGTGACGATCAGTCAACACTGCCGTGGCGTCTTTATTTTGCTCGGACCTTATATACACTTTCAGAGCATCAGATGTACACAATGCCAACCTTAACAACATAGCACCAGATGTATATAATATTAATACCAACAAGCAGACAAACATGGTGCTCTCACGCAGCACCCCTCCTCCTTCCCAGGTCAAGGAGCGGTCAACTCATTCCTCCATGGGCCTCCCTCTGTTGTTACAACCACAATCAACAAAATCGGCAACACTTGGCAAAATCCTCACCTTGCCAGGCTGTTTATGCAACTCAGAGAAGGGAATGGCTCCCGACAACCACCTCCCATTCAGAGTAAAGGACAAAGTTCCTAGTGAACTCTAAAGGCCCTACGAGACCTAGCTCCATACCTGTCTGACTTCATTTCCTGGCTTCATTCCTTTTTTCACTCCTTTCCAACCACAATGGTCTCCTTCTTGCTCCTCCAACATACCAGATACCCTTCCACTTCAGGGCTACTGTATAGTGGTTCTCTGTGCTTGGAAGGCCATGATCCCAAGTACCCACAGGGATCACCTCTTGTTTAATTCAGTCACTACTCAAAATTCTGCTTTTCAATAAGTCTTCCACTGGGTTCAATCCCCATACCCAAAACAAAAAAACACAAAAACAAAACAAAACAAAACAGAAAACTCAATTAGGAGCCCAATTAAATACTCCAAGCAGCTTCGGAGTTTGGAAAAAGTAGATTCAGCAAAGAATTCATAGAACGGGGATTTTAGTTAACTTTTGAAGAAGTAGGTGGGATTTGAATAGTCAATGAGGACGGCAGAGGTAAAAAAGTTAACACATTTTTCTCACCCATCACAACGGACATGGCTCACATTGCTAGAAAAAAAAAAGACTAATCAAAATTTTATCTTCAGAAATGAAGATCCAAAGATGGAGGGAAAGCTGTGTATTTTTATGCTCAGTCTAAGGAAAGAAGAGGAGAGCTGCAGAGAAATGTGATTGGACAAAAGTGTATGGTCTAATGGTAATAAAGTACGGGAGGGTGGGGAGACCAGCAAGGTTTTTTGTTCGGGGTTGGAGATAGAGCTACCAGTTCAGCAGTAGCACATAAACCCTGGATTTGATCCCAAATACCACCTTCTTAAAAGGGGGGGGCCTAGCTGGGCATGATGGTGCATACCTGTAATCCCAGTACTTGGGAGGCTGAGTCAGGAGGATCACAGGTTCATGGCCAGCCTCAGCAATTTAGCGAGGCCCTCTGCAACTTAGTGAGACTATTTCAAAATAAAAAATAAAATAAAATAAAATAGGGCTGGGAGTGTAACTCAGAGGTAGAATGCCCCTGGGTGCAATTCCTAGTAGCACAAAAAAGGGTGGGGTTGTTGTTTGTTCAGATTCTTCTTGGTCTCTCTGGGAGAATTAATTTTCTTTAGGGATTGGCAGGACGACTGTTACCTGAGGGTAGAAAACGACATTTCTAGGTTTTGACTTCTTTGTGGGAGAAAAAAGGGCAGGGTCAGAAAAACCTTGCTTCTGAGGCCTTCCTATTTCTGTCAACTCAAAAATAATCAGCATGCCAGGGTGCCATACTTTGGGGTGTTGTGTTCTGAGCCCTAATAGGAGAAAGGAGAGTATTCTCTTGTAACTGCCAGATTTAATGTCTGTAATTGTTTGCTCAACCCCACCTGCAGCTAATGCAATTCTGTGATTTGGGCTATATAACCTCCCTCCACCTGCTGAACAGGGGAGACAGTCCACCGCCATGAATAAATGACTCTTTGATTTGTATACGAGTTTTGAGTGGTCTCTCTCGGCGGGTCCCCTACAATATCCCACATGAAAAAATATATAAGAGCCGGGCGTGGTGGCGCACGCTTGTAATCCCAGTACTTTGGGAGGCAGAGACGGGAGGATCCAGGTTCGCGGCCAGCCTCAGCTCTCGCTCTCTCTCTCTCTCTCTCTCTCTCTCTACTTAGTGAAGCCCTCTGCAACTTCGTGAGACCCGGTTTCAAAATAAAGGATAAAAAAATAGGGCTGGGGGTGTAGGGCGGAGGTAGAACGCCCCTGGGTTCAATCCCTGGTACTGCAAAAAAAAAAAAGAAAATATAAGCTATTTTCTACAGATTTGTGTATGCAACTGTATGATGTTTTAATGAGTAGACATTATTATACATTTTATTCCTTCCTTCCTTCCTTCCTTCCTTCCTTCCTTCTGATGGGGATTGGGTTCGCATTGATTACTAATAGGTATCAATTGCCAATAGTGAGAACAAGCTCTCATACTCAGGCAGAACAATAAAATCATTTTCTCTGTCTCTAAGTTGTCAGCCGAGAGCTACAGCCAAGGTTGACCTTGGTCAGCTAAAAGTTGGCTGTTAGCCCAGCTAGACACTGAATGGTATAAGCACAGACACATGCAATTAAAAAAAGAATTATAAGCTTTCACAATAGCTAAGACTAACATTAAAGAAATAAAAAGCAAGCTATATTAACCCAATATTAATTACTAATAACACAAATTAGTTATAGTCCCAAATCCTTGATACTTTAAAAGACTATATTCCTGTTTATTTTCTTTCCTTTATTATAAAATAAGTTTTCAACATAATAAGTAACTTCTAGCAGATAGAGATAAGAAAATGCTGGGAATTCACCAAGGACGCAGGTGTGCAATACGCATGCTTTAAACTTTAATAAAAATAAAAACAAAGAATAAAGTGGGCTTTTAACATACAGCTCCTTGACCTTGTTAACCAGACAACACCTGTTAATCAGCGATATTTGACCTATCTGTCTCTGTAAAATGAACAAAGGGGGCTAGCAAAGAAAGGTTTAATTGGCTGATCTGTCCCTGCTTTTGGTGGAAAAAAGAGAAGAAAACTATTGGTTAAGTGAAATAAGAAACAAGAGATAGTAATTCTTATAAAAATTGTGTATGTTCAAAGGCCTTAGTGCCTTACTTTCAAGGCACTCCACTACGTCACCTCTTGCGTAGTGCTTTGCTTACTCTGTCCCCCATTTCTCTCTGTAATAAAAAACTTTGTTCAAGCTTGCAACAGTAGTTCTGGCTAACTTTTTCTAAATTAGCTAAGAACAAGAACCCGTGGCATCGCTCCAAACGGTAACACTTCCTTCCTTCCTTTCTTTCTTTTCTTTGACTACAAGAAGTTTTCATCCCTGTGTTCTCAAAGTTTATCCCAGAACCTGGCAAAGAATAAAAATTCAATAAATGTTGTGTGGATTATTAGATGAATAAGTGGGTGAGTAGGTGGATGGGTGGGTGGATGGATGGATGGGTAAGAAAGAGAAATGATCTTTTCTATCCAAGTTATAAGGTCATATAAAAACTGACTGGTATTCATTTTGAAACAGTAGTTTAGGAATTCATTTTGTAACTTTCTGGTACACGTGTCTGTATTCTCTGCTATCAGAAGTATAGGTTTCCAAACTTGCCCAGTGGGAAACTATCCATTCAGATTAGATTGTGAGGTCTCACCCCAGCCAATGGGGGACAACACGGTGGGCTATGCATCAGGAGGATAAAAGAGAGCGTGGACTGCCCACGGGGTGTGCTTGCTGCGATTTCATGGTGTGTGTGCACCCTTCTGCACAGAGGTAATGTACCTTGCCAAGTTACTTATGAGTTTGTGAGTATTTATTTAATACTCCCCTAAAATCTGTTTCTAATGGATGGATGGATGGATCAGTGGATGGACCAATGGGTCAATGGATCAATGGATCAAAAAATAGATGGCTAGGCAGTTGATACAAATTCATGGATTTAGCTCCTTTTTGTTTAAATAACATTGGACTCTAATGCATTATAACTATTAAAATATGATTTTTCACTTAGTGCATCAAAATACTGAGATATCTTTGTCCCACAGATGAAAGGACTTCTTAAAAAGATTATAAGGACCAGGTGTGGTGGCACATGCTTGTAATTCCAGTACTTGGGAGGCTGAGACAGGAAGATCCCAGGTTCTGAGGCCAGCCTTAGCATCTTAGTGAGATCCTCTGCAACTTAATAAGACCCTATTTAAACATAAAAGGAAAGAAAATGGGGCTGGGGGTATAGCTAAGAGGTAGAATGAATGCCCCTGAGTTCAATCCCTAGCACCAAAAAAATAAAAAAATAAAAAATAAATAATAACAAAAAGATTATAGGCAATTTTAACACCCCTTTATGTTACTTTAACAAGAGCAGTCATTGCAAAATTTTCTACCTTGAAAGTTCTCTGTTGTGCAATTCAAAACTGTGAGAATGTAATTGTATCTTTTCTGTCAAAGGAGTAGCTTAATTTAAACCATTTTGTAACCTGGTAGGGACTTACATTCCTTCCCCAAATTAGCATCTCTTAAGAGATTGCAGGTGTGACCCCTCTCCAGTCTTCCCCTGTAGCTGACTGGGAAGAATGTGAAGCTGTAACTCCCACCAATAGGAGTACAGCACAGGAGCTTTGTGTCAGGGATATCGGACCCATGGGGTTCTTTGTCAGGTGTGCTCTCGCATACCTGGGAGCACTCTTTTTTGCAAAAAAGTAGAATCGCCTTGCCAAACAATTTTCGAACACATGCCTTTTTTGATGCCGTGAAAATTTATTTCTAACAAAACTATATTGGGAAATAAAAGCTGATTATTAATTTCTTGGTCTAATCTTTTTGTGTATTCAATAGGAAAATGATAATTATTATCATTACATAAATGAGGCAGTCAAAATACTCTATTTTGTCAATTCTAAGATACTCATTTCCTCTCACATTTTAATATCTCTGAAATAAAAATATGTCTTATAATCAATGATGTTTTAGTATTGTGTCATAGTTTAATTTGCTGACATTAAACATTTTCTTTTCTGTTGGCATTTTTAATGGTGTATTTTATAAGCATCAGTGTCTTAGAGCTATAGAACAAGATAAATGATTAGGTTGAAATCTCAAACCTAGTCCCCATCTTGGATTAGAACTAAGGTTCTCTCAGTTCTAAACTAGTATTTTAATGATTAGGTGATGTTTTCACTAAAAAATTGGAGCCCTTCCCAATTTGCTTTTATGCTGTATCTTATAGATTTGAAGGAATCATCATTCTCTTCTCCCATTTGATATTTGAAGGGAAGAAATACTGAGTTTCGAAGATACTACCTTATGACAAGTTTCCTCCAGCTAGGACCTCACCTAATGACAGATATAGCAAATAACAATACGGAAAGGACTCATATTGCATGGGACATACACTAAAAAGTAATTTGTTTATCTGAAATTGAAATTTAACTGAGCACCCTATAATCTGCCAACCTTAAATCAGCTAATCCTTGGAAAAAAGGACTTCGGCAGATTGGTTTCAACTTTTGACAAGATTCTGAGATTAGAGTGCCAGGCTAGGAACCTGGGCAAGGAGGTGTGAGCTGTGCCAGTTAACCAGGGGTGAGAACTGCCTTGACATTGTATGGCCCAGGATCTTGGGCGCTCATCCCTTGACTCATTTTTTAGATCCATGTTGGAAGCATACCAAATACCCATTTGGGCTGAGTGCCAGTGATCTCGTGTTAGAATAAATATTAGGATGAAGCCAAATATCACCAACTTAGACTGAACTTCTGGGGTAGATTGTTTTCTTTAAAAACTCACAGCCTGAATGGAATTGAATAGCAAAATGAAAAGAAATACTGTTTTTAAAGGTTATTTTATTTAATGTCATGACCAATAATAATTTAATTCTGCAAAGATTAAAAATATGCTGCACATATAATTTCTTTTACTTTGCCTTCCATTCTTATTTAAAATTGAATAAACATTTGTTGGCTCAAAATGAATAGTGTGTTCTTCCTAAAATTATCTAGTAGAACCATTCTCATTCCTATTGGCTGGTCATCTATTTCCTTGTTCATTTAACTACTTGAAAGTTAATTTATTTTGTTTCTTATGCTTGTCGTTGTTGTTGCAGCACTGGGGATGGAACCCAGGATCCTGTGTGTGCTAGACAAGTGCTCTACCACTGAGCTACAACCCAACGCCTATTTGAAAGGCTTTGTTGTTGTGATACTGGGGATTGAACCCAGGGGAATCCTACTTCTTTTTTTTTTTTTTTTTTTTGCGGTACTAGGGATTGAACCCAGGGGTGTTTTACCTTCGAGCTACACCCCTGGCCCTATTTTTTATCCTTTGTTTTGAAACCGGGTCTCACGAAGTTGCAGAGGGCCTCACTAAGTAGCTGAGGCTGGCTGCAAACCCAGATCCTCTGGTCTCAGCCTCCCAAGTACTGGGATTACAAGCGTGCACCACCACGCCCGGCTGGAATCCTACTTCTGAGCTACACCTCCAGCCCTATTTTATTTTTTATTTTGATACAGGGTCTCATTAAGTTGTGGAGGGCCTCACTAAGTTGCTGAGGCTGGCCGAGAACCTGTGATCCTCCTGTCTTGGCCTCCCAAGTATTGGGATTATAAATGTAAGCCACCAGATCCAGATTTTAATATTTGATTTTGTACATAAAATTTAGTTTTCACAATCATTAATTATAGTAGCACTTTAGACTAACATAGCATTCACAAGGAGAGTTTGTGCTCCAGGTTATATAGATGTTTGCCTCTATTCCAAAATGCATACTCAGATGTTAACAATATACCAGAAAAAATGGCATGTCTAATTAACTAACTAATTAATTAATTTTCTAAACACCCCAAGTCTGGTTGCACCAGTAGCATCACCTGGAAGGAACAGGCTGCCCTCGGTCCACCCCAGCCCTGCAGAGTCAGAATCTCCATGGGTGGGGCTGTGCTTTAACGAGCTTTCCAGGAGATTAGTGCGCACACTGAAGTTTGAAAAGCCCTAGTCTTGCAAAAGAAACACCTGGCAGCTGGTTAGACCCGCAGGAGCTGAGGTTCATCCCAGACCTTGTGAATCAGGATCTGGGCTTTTAACAAGATACCCAGGTGACTTTTATGCACATTAAAGCACAAGGGACACTGTCCCAGAAGATTCTAAAACTGAATGTTATGTTTCATCATATCTGTCTCTAATCAGCCCACACTGATGAAGGACCAGGGGATTGGAGTGACCCTCATGCCTGGGGTTGACAACTGGACCACATTCAATACTCTTTTCTGATCAATGATCTTTGGGAATTATTTCAATCAACCCTGAGCAGACATAAATGTCCTTCGGTTGTTCTTCTGTTTTGCCACAGTGCTCCTTTCTAATCCTTAATTAGCATAACTACCACCAAAACCCTCCTACCTCTTGCCTAGCCCTTACTGTGGGGTTTTCCCATAAGAGCTACTTGTGTTTTCATAGCTGCTCCCAAGCCCAGCAACCTATCTCCATCTTTGCTTTTTAAATTGTTTTTAAAGGCTCTGGTGATCTTTGTTTTATTCTTTAACAAAGGTCAGGTACAGGCTTTTGTGAGACAGGAAAATTAGAGAACAATGTCATTCCCTGTCCTTCGGGACTCTGCAGCCAAGGACAGCCTGTGTTGGGCGAGGACGGAGGACTGCCTGTCTCAGTCCGCAGTCTGCCTCCAGTAGATAACTCAGCCCTCTCCAATAGATGGTGCTCAGAGTTTTCCTTCATCATTGTCCTTTTCTTGGGAAAAATTGCAAGGATTTCTGTCTCAGAACAGTTTATATAGTGGTGGTTCTCACAATTCATATAGCTCATTTCATGGGTTTCCTTGTTCTATCAGTGTGTGTGTGTGTGTGTGTGTTACTAGGGATTGAACTCAGGGGTGCTCTACCACTAACCTACATCCCAGCCCTTTTTATTATTTATTTTGAGATGGAGTCTCACTAAGTTGCTCAGGCTGATCTTGAGTTTGTGATCCTACTTCCTTAGCCTCTCGAGAAGCTGATATTACAGTCTTGTGACATCGTGCCCAGCTATCACATTTTTTGAAAGTTATAAAATTATATTTTATTTGGATGAGGAGATATTAAAAGGGGATGTGTTACGATTTTAAAAAGGTCCCTGCTGGGGGTGGTGGTGGTGAGGGAGCATGTCTCTGGATCGCCACCAATTATCTTGATGATAAGCTTTATTCACCTCATGGAACTGGTCTTTCTGATTTTTATTAAAAGAAGATGACGACAATGAAAATGAAGAAGGAGAAGGAGGGTTAGGGTTAGGGTTAGAGGAGGATGGAGAGGAGGAGGAGGAGGAAAAGAAGGAGAAGAAGAAGAAGACAGAGATGGAGACGAAGACCAAGATGAAGACGAAGACGAAGATGAAGAAGGTTCATAGTTTTCCAGTGGAGGGTAAAATAGTTCAAACTAGTGAGGAACAATATGCTAATAAATATCAAAACCCTTGGAAACATACCAATGTCATTTCTCTCAAAAACCTAATCAATTGTGAAATCCATACCAATTGTATTCCTGGAACTCAGCATCCATTACCTGTCTCAGACACATACCTTCTTAGGAAAGTATCCCAAGACAGTAACTAGATAAGGGCCTTCAGGTAGTGATATAAAAGCATCTTACATGGGAACATTTACTCCCTATTTTCAACTAAATAATATGTGTCGACATTTATTAAGTGTTTACCATGTGGTAAGCACTATTCTGAATTTTTCATGTACATAACTCATTTATTCCACATAATTCTCTATGTATTAGGCCTTATTATTCTCATTTTACAAATAAGGAAGCTGAGATTCAGTAAGTATAAATAACTTGTCTAAGCTCAGTGGACTAGTAAGTAGCAGAGTCAGGATTTGTACAAGAACATGTTCTTTTGGGATATAATCCCATTTTTTGAAAAAATAAAAATCTGGAAAGATGTATAAAATAAGAAATATGTTTATACTTTAGAAATATTTAACATGTATGTTTATACGTTAAAAATGTTTATCATCAGGTGAAAATACATGTAATTTTACCTTTCTTTTTTGTTGTAGTGTATTTTCCTAAAGTGAGTGACTATTATCTATGTAATATACTTTTTTAAAATTGGAGGTAAGAGGTGTCAAGGGAACATTTGCTAAGTAAGGGTTTTGCAATAAACTATTAATGGAAGCTGCAACTCCTTGGTTATAAGGGTATGAACAGCAAACTATAGAGGCCTGAAAGGACCTAGTGATATCATGTAGACTTATTATATCTTGGCAGATTAGTTAAAAAATGGCTCTCATACTGTTACTAATTTTTTACTCCAAATTAACTCCTTTTCCCCCTTCATAATTTTAGAACTAATAACAAGACCAAGTGCTAATTGAGCAGGGAAGGTAGGTTTGTTCTTGGTCAAGAATAGAAGTGGGAGATAAACTCCCAAATCAACTTCTTGACTTGTAGGGCGTTGGGAGGTTATAGGTTTAGGGTAAAAAAAAATGAGGGTAAGAAATAAGCTAATAAAGGGGAGAAATATTCATGTCTTTTCTGGTAATGGGCAGAGTTTTTCTGGGAATTCAGGGGCCACATCTTTTCATTTTTTTTATAGTTCTTTCTGGTCATAACCATGGCAGTTATCAACTGTCATGGTGCTAGGGTGTCATTTAGCATGCAGATGGGATTATAGTGAAGTTAGAGATTGTCTAGTGGTCCCTCTGGAAATCATCTTAGATCCAACTGGATTCAGCCAGCCCACCTGAAGAGGAACTTCTGGTCTACAGGTATTCTGTCCTCAAAGATAAGCAATGTTAGTGCAGGGTAGAAATTCAGCTAGGTTACTTAGGTACCTAGTACCAAATTATGAAGTACCAAATTATGTACCAAATATTAGTACCAAATTATGAAGGGGTAACAATACTCCATAGGACCCCCCTGCTGAAGAAATTTGCAAGGGGCATTACAGCTATTGCCATAAAAAAGTAGTCCATTTTCCATGCCTTGACCAGCCAGTATTCAGCTGATTGGCTAATTAACAGTAGACAAACTCAGCTGAGCTAGACCAGAGCTGTGGAACCAATTTACTGACCCATAGAAATTATATATGCTATTACTTTAAGTCTTTAACTTTGGATGGTTTGTTACGCAGCAACAGCTAAATGATACATTGTCCCCTTGGATAGCCTCATCAAAACCATAAAGGCTTACCAAAAAATAATCTTGGGTCAGGTGTGGTGGTGCACGCCTATAATTTCAGTACATGGGAGGTTTAGGATTGTAGGTTCGAGGTCAGTCTCAGCAATTTAGTGAGACCCTCAGCAACTTAGTGAGACCATGTTTCAAAATAAAAAGTGAAAAGGGCTGGAGGTGTAGCTCAGAAGTTGCCCCTGAGTTCAGTCTCCAGTACCACCACTACCACCAAAAAAAAAAAAAAAAAAAAAGAGAGAGAGGCAATATATAAAGGTCTTCCAATTTGCTAAAAGGGTTCTTCCAAAGCAGGATTCCTTGCCCTTGCTGCACACTAAAATGACCTGGTAAGCAGGGTGTGTTGGTACATGTCTATAATCCCATTACTTGGGAGGCTAGCCAGGAAGATCGCAAGTTCAAGGACAGCCTCAGCAAGTAGTGAGACTCGTGAACCTAGTGAGACTATTTAAAAATAATACATACATATATACATACATACAAACATACATACATAGGGCCGGGAGTGTACCTCAGAGGTAAAATGCCCCTGGGTTCAATTTCCAGTACCACACACATTAAAAAAAAAGATAAAAGAAAAGAAAAAAAAATCACCTGGCAAGCAGGACGTAGTGGTGCATGTCTGTAATCCCAGTACTTGGGAGGCTGAGACAGTAGGATCACAGGTTCAAAGCCAGTCACAGCAACTTAGTGAGACTGTCAGCAACCTATGGAGACCTGTTTCAAAATGAAGAATAAAATAGGGCCGGGAATATAGCTCAGAGGTAGAATGCTCCTGGGTTCAATTCCCAGTACCACCCAAAAAATAAAAATAAATAAATAAATAAAGATAAATGAATAAAATCACCTGGTAGCTTAAAGAATTCTGATATCCAAACTCTCAGAGGGTGAGAAAGTTTTCAATCTTTTTCTACAGGCTGCCCAGGAAATCAGTACAATATGTGACCAAGGTCCAGAACCATTGCTCTCAAGCTTGATATAACTCCCATGCCTTCTCTACAAAACACAGTCTATGCAGCTAAGTTTGAAGCTCGTGGTCTTTAAAGTTTAAGAAAATGAAATAAACCAGCTTCTTCAAAGCCCGCCCCAGCCAGCCCCCCCATTAGAGATTGAACCCAGGGGCACATTATCACTTAGCTACATCCCCAGCCCTTAAAAAAAGTTGTTTTTTCTTTATTTTGAGACAGGCTTTCACTAAATTGCTCAGGGTACCCTTGTATTTGTGATACTCCCGCTCAGTCTTTAGAATAGCTGGGATTATAGGCATGCACCACTATACCTGGCAATAATTTTTTTCTTGTTTTGGTGGTACTGGGGATTGAATGCAGGGGTGTTCTACTTCTGAGCTATACTCCCAGTCCTTTTTAAATTTTTTTTTTATTTTGAAACAGGGTCTCTCTCTCTCTCTCTTTTTTTTTTTTTTTTTGGTACTGGGGATTGAACCCAGAGGCATTCTACCTCCAAGCTACACCCCCAGCCCGATTTTATTTCTTATTTGGAAACAGGATCTCACTCGGTTGCTGAGAGCCTTGCTAAGTTGCCAAGGTTGGCTTCAAACCTGCAGTCCTCCTATCTCAGCCTCCCAAGTACTGGGATTACAAGTGTGAGCCACCACAGAGGGCCTAAGTAGCTGAGGCTGACCACAAACCTGTGATCCTCCTGTCTCAGCCTCCCGGTGGCAATAGTTTCTTAGTTTGGAAAGTCTCCTAATCTCTTTTTTATTACATACAGGGGCCTTTTAAGTGGGAGTCTACCAAGACCATTGCTCTCAAAAACCGAATCATAGCCAGGCATGGTGGTGCATGCTTGTAATCACAGTACTTGGGAGGCTGAGACAGAAGGATCACAGATTCACAGCCAGCCTCAGCTACTTAGTGAGGTCCTCTGTGACTCAATGAAACCCTGTTTCAAAATAAAAAATAAAATAGGGCTGGGGGAGTAGCTCAGAGGCAGAATGCCCTTGGGTTTAATCCCCAGGACCACAAAATAAATAAATAAATAAATAAACCTAATCATTTGTGAAATCCATACTAATTGCATTCCTGGAACTCAGTTCTTATTACTTGTTTCAGACATATCAATGATGGAATCTTCAAAAGTTTGCCACAATACTTATTTTCTTTCAGATTCAGTGATACCCTATGTCCCCTGTAATGTGTTGAGTTACATTTTCCATTCATCCACTTATCAGTTGGAAAAAGATCAGATATGTGAGGGTCAGAGCAGGCAGCTAGAAATTGACTTTTAAGTTTGTACTCCTGTGTTGGTTTGGATATGGAGTGTCCCTGCAAAATCTCCCGTGTTGAAGCCTGTTCCCAACCCAGCAAAGTCTAGAGGTGGGGCATGGCTGGAGGGGGTGGGGCATGGGGGGTGTGGAGTTGAGGACTTTGGCCCTGGCCCCTTCCTATCTCTCTCTATTTCCCTGCTGCCATTAACTGAGCAGCTTTCATCTGCCACGCCCTGCCACAATGACATTTCTGCCTTGGAGCCAGCTAGCCATGGACTGAATCTCTAAAACTGTGAGACAAATAAACCTTTCCTCTTCTAAGTTGTTCTTGTCAGGTGTTTTGGTCACAGCAACGAAAAGCTAGCCAACACATCTTGTTACTGGAATCAAATGTCCTGGCTGCTCACCACTGGAAGACCAATGTTCAGGAGATGAGAGTAGGTAGGAAGGAATCAGATTTATTCAAGGGCCAGAAATCTTGAGAAGATAGAGACTTTGTACCTCAAAGCTCTGTCTTTGGGGGCTCAGAGCAACAAAGGGCTTTAACGGAGAGAGAAAGGAGGAGCAGGAAGAGTGTTGAGCTGGGTCTCCAACACCCAGGGGTGTGTCTGCCTTCTTTTCCTGGGCCCCAGAATGTTGCAATGGACTTTGACCTTGTGCATCCAGTAAACTAAAGACTGAGGAAGGGCACTACAGATGTTCTGGGGGCTATGAATCTAAAGAAAGATTTAGTAGTTAATATATCAACCATCTAGGTGGGGCTTCTCTTCAAAAGGATTAGGGAGGAGTGGAAGGGCAAAAAGGACTGGGAGCAAAGGACAATTCCAAAGGAGCTCCTGTTGCAATCTGAGTTAAATATTGGTTCTGATCTCTCAACCAGTCTTTTTGGTAGACAATATCCATGTTTACTCTTACAGTCACATAACTATTGCTTAAATTTAACCCAAATCTTTCTCGCAGCTGAACAAGTTCATCTCCACTCTTGAACAGGGATACTTGATTACAGATCCCACAATCTCAGGTATGCTTTCGAATTTGAAATTTTTGGATTGCAGGAAGGTAACACAGTGCATATATTGTACGTCACATTACATCTCCACGGGGACTCTAAAGTAGCATCTCATAAGAAGTACATTTAAATTCTGTAATGAAACAAAAATATTCAGTAAGTGAGACAAATAGACATTCTAAACAGCCTCTTGTGAATTCTAGTTTTGGCATGGAATTTAAGACAAACTTTTAGTTTTCAGAGCTTTTTCTACTTGGACAGTGTGGATAAGAGATTGAGCATTCAAGGAGATGAAAGTCGCTGTAAACAAATAAAAGAGAATGAACATCGATCGGGAAAAGCTGAAGGGAAACAAGTGAACAAGAGCAGTGGGTGTTCACCGAAAAAGCTCATTTGGTAGGTTTCTTCCCATAAGCAAGCTGGATGTGGATGAAAATTGTCTGGTTCCCTGGGGGCCAGACTCAGAGCCCCAACCAGGAAACTTTGCAATAAAAAAGAAACTGAGTTGGATTGGGAGATGGAATTTAGGGGAGAAGTAGAACCATGGAAATAATAAAGAGCTTTGGGAGCATCTAGAAATGGCATCGTGTGTGAGCTAATTACTTCCAAGGCTGATTCATTCCCCAAGCAGTTTACAGCTGGCTCCCTTTCATTCCCCCTTTCTTTTAATTCATTGGCATCAACGCCTTAGTGGTGGGTGGTTCAGGATGTCTTGGCCCACCCTCAAATAGACCTCATTGTTCTTGTAGCCTTTCAGAAATCTCTTGGCCTCTTCTTAATTTTACATCCAAAATCCTGGGGTCTTTTCTGCTCCTTGACTGTTTTCTTTGCAGGGGAAGAGGAGGGATCCCTTGGGTGTCCTCTGATTAATTGGCCTTTGCTCAAAGATCATAATAGGTTAGTGAAAAGAAGAGGAGAGTAGGAGGCTGTAGTCCTCTTTTAGGAAGCATGTGAGTATTTCTTCCTCAGCATGTTCCTGAGAATTTTCCTTTGGGCACCATCCTTGACAGAGTAAATTGAAACTGTGGTGTGACATATCAAAGGTAGGTTAAATATTCAAAAGCAAAAGCAAATCATTCGTTACACACAGATACTTAACTGAATAGAAACACAAAGTACTTTAGAAATTTAAGTCACTTTTAACATAGGTACAGGGTTTTATTGTAATGTAAATTTTATCCAGGTATGGCATAGGTACAGGGAAGTATGTGCATCAAAAGACAACAGATAAATGACTATGACATAATAAGAAACACATTTGGCCTCTGCTCCAGGTTCCTGGCACAGAGCTTCTAAAGCTCTTATAATTTCCTGAGCGATAGGGGTGCTAGGAACATCTTTTGTTATAATATTTGGTCTTCTTCCCAGATTCCTGACACAAGAATTTCTAAGCCCCTTGAGATCTGTGAAGTAAGGAGAGTATCTTTTTTTATGCTAATGTGATGACTGGTGGCTGTATGCCCCAAGAAAGCTCCAGGATGGGGCTGGTTGCCAGTGGAACTAATCATGTGATTATAAGTTTGGAACTTCCAGCCCCATCTTTTGACCTCCAGGGAGGGAGATAGACTTCCATCCCCAGTGGCTGATGACTTCATAAAAATGCCAAATGATGCAGTCCAGAGTTCCTGGGTCAGTGAACACATGAATATGCTGGGAGGGTGGTGTTATGATTTAGACATAGAATGTCCCCTGAGAGAGCTCATATATTGACAATTCAAAAATGTTCAGAGGTAATATAATTGAATCATGAGGGTCCTAATCTCATCAGTGGATAGATCCATTGATAGATTAATGGATTTGGGGGGGTGGTAAGGTAGGCAGGTAGGGTGTGGCTGGAGGAGGTAGGACATTAAGGGTGTGGCCTTGGGGATTATATGTCCCTTTCCCCTTTCCCTCTCTTGTTTTCTCTCTCTGCTTCCTGCACAATGCCCTGAGCTCCACAAATGTGACCAGACATAACACAGACATTTTGGGTCACAGCAGCAAGAATAATAACTGAAACAAGCGGCATCCCAAGAGAGGCATGGAAGTACCACACCCTCCCACATACCTTGTCCTATGTACTTCTTTATTAGTCTGTTCATTTCTATCCTTTGCAATCTCCTTTATTATGAACTGGCAGATGGAAGTAATAGTTCCCTGAGTTTTACGAGCCATTAAAATGAATTATTGAATCTGAGAAAGGGATTGTGGGAACCCCTGATTTATAGTCAGGTGGTCAGAAATGTAGGTGACAACCTGGAACTTAAGTGAGGGGCAGTCTCTGGGACTGACCTTTAATCTGTGGGGTCTGTGCTGACTCGGGGTAGTTAGTGTTAAAATTGCATTGCACTCCAGTTGGTGTATGCAAAGAATCAGAGAATTGCTGAGTATGGAAAACCCACACCTTTTATGTCAGAAGTATTGTGAGAATTGAGAAAATCAATTATTTTTTCCTTTTCAATGACCTGTTGTTCCTGGAGTTCTAGATCAGAGGCCGACTCTGGGAGTCCCACAAATCAAGTCCAGCCAATCGCCCCTAAAACCAAACAGAAACCCAAACTACCATAGTTTTCCAAAGTGGTTGTACCATTTCACTCTCCCACTAGCAAGGCATGGGAAGTCTACTGGGCTTTGCACAACAGAGCTCCGTGCAGAGTCATACTACTTTTCAGTTTAGGCATTGAGTTATCCCTCTGCTTTATGTCTGTTAGAATTCTCTCACTTAAGTCTCAAAATCCCTTTTACCTTTTAAGTAATCTCATATTTTAAAGCAAGCTCTGGGTTTCAAAGGGAAAATTTCTGGCTCGCTGTTTTGTGAGCTTTGTAGCATGCCACAGCCTTCCCTATCCTTCCTTTATAAATGTTCTTTAGCAACACTAGGGAAATTGATTTGACCATTTCTGAATTTTAAGAGAACAATGTAAGTCACTCACAATTAATGAGCAAGATTAAAAAATTAGTGATGTGGCTCAGTGGCAGAGATCTTGCCTAGTATGTGCAAGGCCCTGGGTTCAATCCCCAGCACTACAAACACAATTTAATTAGTGAGGCACTGGAGAAATAGTTGAAAAGCTACTCAATTCTAGCAATGCCTAACATTGACCAGAACTTGAGACAACAATGTTAGTAAGATGAATTTCACACGTAGTTTACACGTCTCATTATGTTGTAATCACACCTATGGACACTCATAAGGCAAAGATTATATAGGGTGTGTGTATAACTTACAGAAGACTTTGTGTCAAGAGACCTCAGTTTATGCATAAGTGTGTAATCTAATAAAAATCTATTTATTAACTGCTGACAATGGTAGTGTCACCAATTAGGCTTTAGGCTTTCTTTCTTTCTTTTTTTTTTTTTTGATAAGCTGGGAATTGAACCCAGGGCCTTGCTTTAGACTTTTGCTACTCAAATTATGGTCTGGAATCAGCAGCAGGGGCATCCCTTGGGAGCTCACTGGAAATGCAGAACCTCAGGCCCCACCCCAGATACATTAAAGTTTGACAAGTCAGAATTAATCCTCATTATGACCAAATAAGGAAGAGCAATATACCCATTTTAGAGATCAGGAAACAGATGCATAGAAAGTCCAAAGAAAGGAAAATTCAGTCTCATAGCAAAGCACAGGCTTACAACCATTATCCTATATGACCTAAAATCTATTTTATAAGCATTTAATTTATGCACAAAATTTTAGGAGTCTACCTTGGCATAAAACATGCCGACCAACATTGGTTGTCTGGCTTTTTCAGTATTGAGTTTTGGTAACTCTGATATTTTGGTAGTAAGTGGTTGAATGAGGTAGAATGTGAGCAATGAGAATTGGTTTTGTTCTCATGAAAGGTGAGTAGTTGGGTGTGGGTGGGTGAGCAGATAAATGAATGAGTTCATGTTTAACTTAATCTGAGCCCTGTGTTCCCAGAAGACAACACAGCTAAGAAATCCCCCAAACATTTTGTGTTCCAGGAAATGGCTTACAGCAAAGAACCTCCTCTTCTCATACGGCTTTGCTCAGACTGCTGCTCACTCTTTCCAGGACTCCGTTGGACTGTGGGTGACTCCTTTCTTTACCTGGGACAAGACCAAAGACTCTCCCCTTTTGTTTGAACCTGCTGAAAGGCCAGAGGCAGATCCTCCACCTCCCTATTTTTTGTCTCGTACATGATTATCTGAAATTAGAACTATCTGTCCTCCTGAATCTAGCTAGATGCAGAGATAAACATTTCCTGTTCAGCTGAGTAATAGAGACTCCCCCCTGTTTGTAAAGTCATTGGACTGAGCTGGGTTCAGAGGTGAACACCTGTAATCCCAGCTACTCAGGAAGCTGAGGCAGGAGGATTGCAAGTCAAGGACAATCTGAACAACTCTCAAAATAAAAAGGTCTATGGAGCCGGGCGTGGTGGCGCAGGCCTGTAATTCCAGTACTTAGGAGGCTGAGACAGGAGGATCACAGGTTCAAGGACAGCCTCATCAAGTAGTGAGACTCTCAGCAACCTAGCAAGACCCTGTTTCAAAAGAAAAAATAGAAAAGACTGGGGGTGTAGCTGGGTAGCAAGACCCTGTTTCAAAAGAAAATTAAAAGGATTGGGGGTAGCGTGCGTGCACACACACACACACACACACACGCACACACACAATGGGGTTGTGGATGTAGCTCAGTCATAGAGTACTTGCCTAGCATGTGTGAGGCCCTGTGTTCAATCCCTAATACAGAAAAAAAAAATCATCTGACTGTAAATCACCCCACTTATAAACCTATCTACTCCTCCTTGCAAAAGTCTAAGGCAAACAACCCCGCGAAGACATGGTGGAGTGGCCTGTCTAATTCAATAACCTGAATTAAATCAATTTCCTTACTTACATTTGCCTGTGGTTGAACTCATGGTCTAAATCTTTACTAACTCAGGGTAGGAGGTTAATCTGACAGAGATGAACCTTGCTTTATTTATTACTTTTGAGCTTTGTAACATCAAGGATAAGAAATGACTGCTCTTTTGAAGCCTGCAAGAATGTCTTTTTCCCAGCTTATTGTCTGTTCCCTCAGGTCTGGTGAATCTACTAAGCCGCCATCTTTCCAAGGCTCTCTGGAGCCCAGGGCGTCACCTGGCTTCAGCTTCAGCCTATCTTGAATTCATCCCTGGTGGGCTCAGCGGCTGCTGAGTTTCCTGCTAAAGTGCTGAAAATGTTTGAAACGTGTGAGAATGCCGAAAGCAGACTCCCCCGAAAGTCTAAGTGTGCAATGAGATTGCAGAGCTGATCTGACAGGCATTGGAAGGCTTTGCACCGAGATGTAGCATACATATTCTCTTTCAACATTTGCATTTCACTTAACAATATCATTTTGTTCCTCTAAAAGTCAGCGTAACCTTTGAATACAAAATATGTTATGGAAGAAATATATATTTACTCAATTTCATTTGTCACAAGGGTAAAAAAATCAACCACTTCTCTCTCCTAGAAGATATGCTTTCTACAAAACAGAATTCTAGGAGCTGCAGAGGAAGGAGGTTTTCATATGTTCTCCCTTCCATTTTTGCCATTATCTGGAGATTTATAAGAACTCATCTAAGCATCCTTTGCATGTCTATGTTGTGAGTTCCACATCAAATGATTAGAGAATAGAGAATAAACAATAGAGAAGTTCTTATTAACCAAGTGGTTTTAAGCTTGAGTTGTTAAATCCTGACAATTCAGTGGTCTTTTCATATTAACCATAAAGTATATTCAATGAATTCAAATTAGGAACTATTTTTAGGTTTTCTTAAAATCAGGACTAAGACATCTGCAGAAACTCAAATACCAAGATCTTTAATTGCTCTTTCTGTAAAATTCTATACAGCTATTATTATAATTCCTATAACCAGAGGTGTCGATACATAATTGTTTATAATTATAGACCTTCCTCTGCATATAGAGTATGTAGATGGATTACCTACTTCGCAGTCATCTCACTGCCCACCACCAACCTGTTTTCAGTGAAATCATGAGCTTTATTTTCTTATTTGCCTCTGGGCAAATAATAATTAGGCAGAACAGATATTACTGATGATAATTAAATGGTTGCAATAGATTTCAGAGGTAGCAAGAAATAGCATCAAGTAAAGTAGACCCTTCCGCACTACAGCAACAGTGGCTGCATTTTGAGCCTAAGCCGATTGGATTATTTTTGTAGTATAAATATACAAATGAGGTTATTGCAAAATTATCTTATGTAATTACAAGATAATTTTTTTACTATGAATCAATGCATAGAATCTCAAGACCACTATTCATTCTCTTTTTCTAAATTATTTATAGTCTGAGTTAATCTGAGGTCAAAATAGCAGCGCCTTCTATCAAATGCAAATAGCTTCGTTTGTGTATTCACTTTTTAAAAGTTGGATGAAGCCAGGCCTGGTGGCACACACTTGTGATCCCAGTACTTGGGAGCATGAGACAGGAGGATTGCAGGTTCGCAGTCAGCCTCAGCAACTTGTGAGGCCCTCTGCAACTTAGTGAGACCCTGTTTCAAAATAAAGAATAAAAAAGTGGGCAGGGGGGTAGAGCTCAGAGGTAGAATGCCCTTGGGTTCAATCCCCAGTAGCACACACACAAAAAAAATTTGGATGAGTTCATGGTCTAATTTTGATAACAAACCTGCCAGACTGTTAAGTTTTATTTAGTTGAATATTCTCCTGTGTTTTGTAAACTTAACTTATTTTGCAATAAATATTATTTTAATAAAATAAAATATATTATGACATTTAAAGACACACAAAAAGGTATAAAGAATAATAGAAGACTAACATAACATGTGTCCACCACCCAGCTTAGGAAAGAGAATTTTACTTTTACATTTGAAACTTTTTGCATTCCCTTCCCTAATTATACCCTTCCCCTTTGGAGGAACCACTATCTTATTAAATTTGATGACTGACATGCCCATACATTTTATACATGAAACTATCCCTAGCCAATATGTAGTATTTTGTGCATCTTTTTAAACTTAACTTAAATGGTAATTGTGTGTGTGGTACTAGGGATTAAACCCAGGGCTGGGGGTGGTAGTGTATAGCTCAGAAGTACAGTGCCCCTGGGTTCAATCCCTAGTACCACACACACAAATGACAATTGTGTTAGTCAGCTTTCTGTTACTGTAACAAATACATGAGATAATAAAGAAAAAGAGACAAGGTTTCTTTTGGCTTATAGTTTTGGAGTTTCAGTCCATGACTGATTGGCTCCATTGCTTTGGGCCTGTGGTGGCACAGAGCATCACGGTGGAAGTGCATGGTAGAGCAATCTGCTCACCTCATTTGGACCAGGAAGCAAAGAGAGAAAGAGGCTAGCACCCCACAATCCCCTTCAAGGGCATGCCCCCATTAGGCATAGACTCTTCAATTTCCCACCATTTCCTAATAACACCAAACTGGATACCAAGCCTTTAATATATCAGCCTTTGGGGGACACTCAAGATCCAAACTGTAGCAATAACATCCTGTGGGAAATCTGCAACTTGTATGTTTAGTCAACCTTGTATCTATGAAATTCATCTCTGTTCATGCATGCAACTCTAGATCACTTAACAACTGTATAATATTCCATCTTATACCTATGCCATGGTTTATATATATATATATATATATATTATAATTTTTTATTGGTGCATTGTAATCATACATCTTGATGGGTTTCAGGGTGATAGAAGTATACATGCACACATCGGTCAATTAGCCCTCCCCCACTTCCCATATATATTTGACAATAGATATTGGCTAATGCCTTCCAAATTTGTATATAATATACTTAATAGCAGTATATGAGGGTTCCTGTTTTATCACATCCTTTCTAACATTTGGTACTGTAAGATTTTTCCTCTTTTACAAATTGTATAAATATGTTAATTATTAATCTGATTCAATCTTTTACCTAAATGGAAATTTAAAACAACAGCTAATATGTCTATTAGTTTGAGCAGGCATCAGCAAACTTTTCCCTAAAGGTTGCATAGCAAACACTGTAGGCATTGTGGACCAGAAGGTACCTGTTGCAGTGACCCAACTCTGTAGTGCAAACAACAATACAAAAACAACCCGGCATGGTGTTATTGCCATAAAACTTTATTTACAAAATCAGATTGACTACATTCAAACCATAGTTTGTCAGCACCAAATTAGAGTAAGTTACACTAACTACAGTAATAAATTATCTTCAACTATTAGGACTTTAATACAAGAATTATTTCTCATCCAAGTGAAATCAAATGTAAGGATTTCTGATTATTTGACCCGGGGTGGGGGGAGGGGTCTGCTTCAAGGAGCAACTCGGGCATCTCTGCTTCTTTCGTGTTGTGTTCTCTAATATGTTGCCTCCTGAAGGCAAAAAGAGATCAGACAGACATGGTGGCACACGCCTGTAATCCCAGTACTTGGGAGGCTGAGACAGGAGGATCACAGGTTCCAGGACAGCCTCAGCAACTTAGCAAGACCCTGTTTCAAAATAAAAAATAAAGCCAGGTGCAGTGGCACATGCCTGAAATCCCAGTACTTGGGAAACTGAGACAGGAGGATCCTGGGTTTGGGGACAGCCTCAGCAATGTATTGAGATTCTCAGCAGCTTAGCAATCCTGTTTCAAAACAAAAAATAAAACGGGTTATGGGTGTAGCTTGGAGTTAGAATTCCCTGGGTTCAATTTCCAGTACCAAAAATAAATAAATAAATAAATAAATAAATAAATAAATTTTTAAAAGGTGGGGCTGGGGATAGAATGCCCCTGGGTTCAATCCCCAGTACCAGATGGATAGACAGATAGATTGATACTATACAACTGGTTATCTGGCCAATCTGCATCAATTCCCTTTATATTCCATTGGTCAGATACAGTCTCATGGCTCCAAAGTCACATGGAAAATGTAGTTGTCAGATGTACTAGGAAAAAGAAACATTGTGCTAGAAATGTGATAGAGTTCAATATATCTGTACTTCATAAAGAGTATTATGACTCTCAGATTCGTTGCCTAAAGAATTTGAAAGCCATTAAGGCAAGTCCTTTACAAAATTGTCACTTCTTTTGGGCTCCAGAAATGCTCTTTTACCAGTTTCAACCAATACACTGTGTTTTTACTTTTTTTTTAACCCAAAAGTCTGAAGCAAATTAGACAAGCAGCCGGGCGTGGTGGTGCACGCTTGTAATCCCAGTACTTGGAAGGCAGAGACCGTATGATCTGGGTTCGCGGCCAGCCTCAGCTACTTAGTGAGGCTCTCCACAACTTCGTGAGACCCGGTTTCAAAATAAAGTATAAAAAATAGGGCCGGGGGTGTAGCTCGGAGGTAGAATGCCCCTGGGTTCAATCCCCAGTACCACACACACACAAAAAAAATTAGACAAGCAAGTGCTATAGATACAAATGAACATCTTCAATCAATGGATTCCTTCATTCTTGTCTATATTCCAGTTCAAGAACAGAATTTCTAGAATGAAGTTGAGACTTTTTTCTTCCAGTATGGACTTATTGGCTAGACTTTGTACTTTCTTTTTTAATTCAACTGAAGAGTCACACATGCCATCTAAATTATAGCAGATGATTTGATTTTAAATTCCTGAGGCTTTTTAGGCATTTATGTTATTCTAAACTTTATGTTATTCTAAATGAAATGTCCAGTATGTTCACGTAGCTCTCTATGATTATCAAAAGTGTATCAACAAAGGTAATTTCTACAAATCTATTTGTTTTTCAACCTTCTGTCCCAGTTTGTCCTTCTTTCTTTCTTTCTTTCTTTCTTTCTTTCTTTCTTTCTTTCTTTTTTTCTTTCCTCTTCTTCTTTTTTTTTTTTTTGGTGCTGGTTATTGAACACGGGGGCAGTCTACCTCCAAGCTACACCCCCCAGTCCTATTTTTTAATTTTTTATTTGGAAATGATCTAAGTTGTTGAAGGCTTCGCTAAGTTGCTGAGTCTGCCTTCGAGTCTGCATTCCTCCTATCTCAGTCTCCCAAGAACTGGGATTACAGATGTGGGCCTCCACACCTGGCTTCTATGGTTCTATTTCATGTTGACCAGGAGAATCTATTTCTTCATAAAGTTGAAGCACAGAAGACTATACAAGTTAAATATAGTTTATATTTCTTAAATCTTTTTGTGTAGTTACCTGTTACATAGTTTCTATTAACCCTTATGATATACAATGAAGTGAGTATCACTAACTTAATGTCCAACAAGCATTAAATAGTTCACTTTTAGTACTGTGAAATAAGTTGAAAAGAATCAAATGAAATTTGAAGGAAATAATAAAACAAGCTCAAATATTTAGGATCACTAGTGCATTATCCACTCTGCTACTTATTATGAGATGTTGTTGATTGGGGATGGTGACTTGGTGGAGACTGTGATTTTGTATTTTTAATAATTTTAGCAACATCCCAAAGAGGTATTAAATTAGCCTCATTTTATTGAAGATGAAACTAAGGTCTGATATCCCATCCATTATTGCATGACTAGTAGGCAGTAGAGATGAGACTCAAGTGCAATTTTCTTTTAAGTTGTTAGTAACTCTTCATAGCAGAGCCCTCTCCATTAGAAAGATACTCAAATATAAGCCAGGCACCCGGGTGTGGTGGCGCATGCTTGTAATCCCAGTACTTTGGGAGGCAGAGACCGGAGGATCCGGGTTCGCGGCCAGCCTCAGCTCTCTCTCTCTCTCTCTCTCTCTCTCTCTCTCTCCCCAGTGAGGCCCTCCACACTTTGTGAGACCCGGTTTCAAAATAAAGTATAAAAAAAATAGGGCCGGGGGTGTAGCGCGGAGGTAGAATACCCCTGGGTTCAATCCCCGGTACCACACACACACACACAAAAAATAAATAAATAAATATAAGCCAGGCATGGTGGCTCATGCTTGTAATCCCAGTATTTGGGAGGCTGAGACAGGAGGATCATAGGTTTAAGACCTGCCTCAGCAACTTAGTGAGGCTCTCAACAACTTAGTGAAACCCTGTTTCAAAATAAAAAATAAAAATGGCCTAAGGCTGTAGCTTGGAGGTAGAACACCCCTGGTTTGATCCCCAGTACCATACACACAAAAAAGGATACTCAAATATAGACAACCAAATAGAAAAAAAAAGACCATGTTTACAATTTGTGGCAATAAACCTTGTATATTGGCTTTATATTTTTTTCTCCTTAGATTCCCCCAATGTTATAAAATTCGATCCTTCACACAGCAATTTCATACTCTCTATCCCTCTATGGAATCTCTTCCCATAAAGATTGTTATTGTTGTTTGAGGCTTCCCATTGTCTGGGAAGAGTTAAGCTTCATTCCATTAGATATAAGAAATGAACTATTGATCAAACCAAGCAAAATGAAATATTACTTGAGGGACTGAAAAATATGGTAGGCTTTCTGAGAGATGATTTGGGCCTCTTTGCTCAAATCCTAAACATACTAAATACAGAAAACAGACTCAGCAAGTGTATCATGGGAACTACTCATGAACCAGACAGAAAAATGCTAATTTATAAAATTCCCACACCATCGTTTCTTATACTCAGAGCATCTATGTGTTTTCATTTTTACAAGAGTTACCAGTATTAAAATTGTTTAATCTTTCTGGAGTTCAGTTTTCTCATCTGTCAATAGGAACAATAAAGCTTATTCTTCTCATCTCTTGGGGATGTGAAAGTTAAAGTAAATGATAGCCATTAGCGTGGATTTTGTGCTATTCCCATACCCTCTCGGGGCAGACCCAACTTTCTTGAGTGAGCACGAGGGACACCGGCTGCTGCAGGTGTTGTGATCCTGAGCCAGCTTCTCAGAAGAGGAGAAGAAGCCTTCCATTTCCCAGCCTAAGGTTCCTTCAGGTAGCAATGTAATAGAAGAATAGGCAAGCCATGTGGCACATCATTGGATTTATTGCAAACTGACTTTGACCAAGGTGAGGGAGAGAAATAGCATCTGAACCTAGAAATTTTCAAGTAAGTTTGATCTAACCCTTTTATAAAAAAGAGAGGTTCCTCATCATTTGCAACTTAACTATTTTCTTTTTTTTTTGTGGTACCGGGGATTGAACCCAGGGGCGTTCTACCTCCATGCTACACCTCCGGCCCTATTTTTTTTTTAAATTTTGAAACCGGGTTTCACGAAGTTGTGGAGGGCCCCACTAGATAGATAGATAGAGAGAGAGAGGGAGAAAGAGAGAGAAAGAGAGAGAGAGAGAGAGAGAGAGCGAGCTGAGGCTGGCCGCGAACCCGGATCCTCCGGTCTCCGCCTCCCAAAGTACTGGGATTACAAGCATGTGCCACCATGCCCGGCTTCAACTTAACTATTTTCATTAGCAGGACTTAACTATTTTTTCATTAGCAGGTGGGGGAGGGCAAGAAAACCTCCCCCATCTGCTAATACCCACCAAGAAACCCCAAGTGGGTATGTGTTCAGGTTCTGTGGGACTCCCTGATTCACTGGGTCCCATTCCAACTGTGTTCGTGACTCTTTTGTGGTTCCAGAATGTAAATCACTTGCATTTTTCTCCTCTTCATTTTATCTATTTCTACACAAGGTCTTGATGACCTGAATACACCCCCTGAGTTCATCGGCTTCACATACCCCATTTGTATGCTGAGCTTTCCCTCCTTGCATGCAATAAACTCCCCAACAGATCTACACAGTGGAAAATAATTATTGCTAGCATTTAGTGAGTACTTCTTATGTTTCATGTTATAATATAATTCATATATATATGTATATATATTTGGTGTTTGCCCCTGGTTCCTGGCACAGAGTTTCAGAAACTCTTGGAATTTCCTGTGTGATAGGGGTTTGTCTTGTTATTCATAAGGAGCTAGTTCTCACCATAGCTGAGTTTATGCTAATGTGGTGCTTAAGGCAAAGCCTCTAGACAACCTCAGAGTGGAGGCTCCTGGCCAGAAAAAACAACCACATGGCTAGAAGGTTGGAAATTTCAGGCCTACTTCCAGAGAGTTGGGGGATGGGCAGAGATTGAAGTCAATTATGTAGCAAATGATTTAGTCAATCATGCCTAAGTAATGAAACCTTGATAAAAGTCCTCGGTGATGAAGCTTAGGAGCTTCTTGGTTGGTGAACATGTTCATGTGCCTGGGGGACCAGCGGACCCTAACTCCATGGGGACAGAAGCCTCTGTGCTCTGTGCCTTCCCGACCTCACCATCCTGTGTGTTTCTTCATATGGTTATTTCTTTCTATCATTTATGAGATAATGGTATTTATAGCCAGATAGGGTGGCACATGTCTATAATCCCAGTACTTGGGAAGCTGAGACAGGAGGTTCACAACTTTGAGGCCAGCCTCATTAACTTAGTGAGGCCCCCAGCAACTTAATGAGATCATGTTTTAAAATTTTAAAAAATAAATAAAATAGGGCTGGGGTGTAGCTCAGAGCTAGACTGTCGTTGGGTTCAATCCCCAGTACCACCTAAAAAATAAAAGGTATTGATAAACATAGTATTTTCCTGAGTTCTGTGAGTCATTCTAGCAAGTTACTCAACCTGAGGGGGTATAGGAAGCCCCCATATTTGTAGCCTGCTGAGTGGCTTGGAGACTGGGGACTTATAGCTGACATCTGGAGTGACAATCTTTTGGGACTGAGTTCCTTAGGTTGTGGGGTCTATTGTAACTTCAAGTAGTGAGTTTCAGAATTTAATCCAATTTTGAGGTACCCAAGTGTTCTGAGCAGACCTAGATTGTTGAAAACAACCAAAACATGGTCTGTCATTTCAAGAACATTTATCGTATTCGTGACTGAGACAAGTTCTTTATTTGTTACCATTCCATGCAAACGAGAGGGAGGGAGGGAGGGAGGGAGGGAGGGAGACAGAGAGACAGAGAGAGAGAGAGAGACAGAGAGAGAATCGTACAACCTGGAAAGCACGTTGGGCAATCCATTTACCACGGAGCTCATTTGGCTGCATTGGGGTCTCCTGTCTCAAGTTCGGGTCAGCCGTGAGTCTGGTCTGAGTCTTCAGGCCTGACCTTATGCAATGCTCAACCAGAACTGAAGGAGAGGACTTCACGGATGGCTACCAGCATAGCTGCCGGTCAGTGTTCAGCCTCATTATTGGTGGTTGGAATGGCAAGGTGGCAAGGCTCCTTGGTAGAAGAAGCTGTGAGTTTTCAGTCTTAGATGCTGACAATTATAGTCCTTGGGTTGCTAGGGACTCAATATGGTGATCAAAGTGCTCCTGGTCAGCAGGCCTTGCACCTGAGGATTGCCTATCATGCCTGGGCATTGCACCTTGTGCCTGGTGCCTGTATGTTGTCCCTGACACCCTGGGTGTGTTGTGCCATGCCTGTATGTGCTTCAATAATTATGCTTGTGTACTGCACATCATGCTGGAGTGTGGTGAGCCACACCCAGGTGTGCTTTTGGAGTTAAGTCCCCCTTTGGCTTTAGTGAGCCCTTTAAAAAAGTGTGCTCCATACACCAAGAAGTGTCAGAGAACTGGTGATGGAACAGACATGCCCCAGGACAAGGACTTTCTGCATATTTTCTTATGTCATCCTCACAGTCAACCCATGAGGTAAGTGTATTAACCATTATCCATCTACATAGTAAATCAGAAAGTCAAAGAACCCAGAGGGTGGTTCTCCAAGGTCAGAGATCTGGTTTGTTGAGGTCAAAGTCCAATGACCTGCTCCCAATGTCTGCAGAGTCTCATAAGTTAAGGGTAGCCCACTTGGCAGTGGAAAAGAGCAGAGACCCAGTGGGGACGTAAAAATGTACTGGACACCTCTTGTGCCCATCTGCAAGTTCTTTTGGCTCTACTCTTATTCTACCTCTTACTACAGTGACTAGCTCAGGACATTCTTTGACCAGTTTTGAGGAGGTATATCTCACTGAGACTGGCCACATCCCTTTTGTGGAGATAATCTTGGACTCTGCTCAGCATCTGCACATGTACATCCCAGATGAGTGGAAGAGTGGGCCCTTGGCAAATAAGAAACAGAAGGCAACAGGTTGGCAAATGTTTTCCTCTTTTGTCCTTAGGATATATTTCATAAGAGTCTTCAGAATGTATTATGGGTTCAAATACGAGTTACTGTACATTGGTGGCTGTTTCAATCAGTGTTCTCACTGCTGTGATCTAAATTCCTGACAGACAACACTTAGAGGAAGAAAGGTTTATTGGGGCCCATAGTTTCAGACCACAGGGCCAGTTCTGAGGCATAAATCACGGTGGTGGTGACAGCAGGGAGGGTGGAGGAGGGATGCGGCTCTCACTCCGTGGAGGCTGAAAGCAGAGAGAGAGCAAGGGGAAGGGATGAGGGATATATATAGTCCCCGAGGCCACACCTCCAGGGTCCAATCTCCTCTAGCCACACCCCATCTGCCTCTGTTACTACCCGATAAATTTATTCAAATTATTAACCCAGATTAAAGCTGGCAGAATAGAAGGAGACAGCACATTTCGGTTGTTCCGTGACTCGGAACTCAACCAGTGGGAAGACTGCTTCTTGGCAAGAGAAGAAAAGCAGTCGGAACTGTAACAGAAGAAAGACAGTGGAAATGCAGGGGAAATGGACACAACACAGAGAGCAGAGGACTGAAAAGAGGCCCACGCATCTCATCTGGTGAGTGGAGAGCAGAGCAGCACCATCTTGGCCAACGTCAGCAAAGAAGAAGCAGAATCTTGTCGAGTCAGTGACTGCAGAAAACTATCATCAAAAGCAATCACAAGCCGGGCGTGGTGGCGCATCCCAGTACCTGGGAGGCTGAGACAGGAGGATCGCAGGTTCACGGCCAGCCTCAGCTACTTAATGAGGCCCTCTGCTACTTAGTGAGACCCTGTTTCAAAATAAAGGATAAAAAAAATAGGGCTGGGGGTGTAGCTCAGAGGTAGAATGCCCCTGGGTTCAATCCCCGGTACTGCAAAAAAAAAAAAAAAATAAAAAAGCAATCACACTCTTCTCTCCACGCTCAAATACCTCAGGACTTGGCTTCCCAGACCACTCAGCCAGACTGCCCAGCAAAATCCTGTGGCTGCAGCTGAACTCTAACCAAGAAATGACAGGACATTCCTGCAGGGACCCCAGTGGCTACTACACTGAGATTCCATCTAACCTCAATCAGAATGGCAATCATAAAAAAGTCAAACAACAATAAATGCTGGGGAGAATGTAGGGAAATTTGACCTCTTCTACACTGTTGGTGGGATTGCAAATTAGTGCATCTGCTATGGAGATCAGTGTGGAGAGTCCTCAGAAAATTGGGGATGGATCCACCATATGATCCAAATATACCACTCCTGGGTATCTTTCCAAAGGGAATGAAATTAGAAAATTATAGCAATATATACATATCCATGTTCATAGCAGCACAATTCACAATAGCCAGATTATGGAACCAACCTAGGTATCCATCAACAGATGAATGGATCACAAAATTATGGGATATACACACGATGAAATTTTACTCAGCAATAAAGAAAAACAAAATAATGTCATTTGCAGGAAAATGGATGGACCTGGAGAACATTATGTTAAATGCGATTAGCCAGTCACAGAAAGTAAACCATCATACTTTTTTCTCACATGCAGAAGTTAGGGAGTAATTGGGATACTAGAATGACTTCAGATAATGGAGGAGAAACTCCAGCAGAGCCAGGGAGGTGGTCTAGGGGAAGGGGGGGAGGGAGGATCAATGAAAGAATCACTTCCATTGACATTATGTACATATGTGAGAATACCAATGTCAATCTTAATATCCTGTATGGGGAAGGGGGGTGGGGAATGGGAAGGGATCCAGGGGGGAAAGCCCACCAAGTCCTGTGTGCATGCATGTCACTATCACTATGAACTGCATTATGATGTGAGACTATAATGCACCAACAAAAGTATAAAAACAAACAAAAAAACCAAATTATTACTCCATCATTGGATTTATCCATTGATGAGATTAGAACCCTCATGATTCAATTATTTTACCTCTGAACACTTTTGCATGGCCAATACATGAGCTTTCCCCGGGGACATTCTATGTCCAAACCATAACAGTGTCTCCCGTAGCAACATACTTCTGTTTTGTTTTTCCCTCTTTCCCTCTTGCCCTTCTCTGATCTCTTACTCCTACTCTCCGAGGTTATTTTCCAAATAAACTACTTACATTTTTCAGGCTCTTCTTTCTGGGAAAACAAGGCTAAGACAAAAATCTGTAACTCCAGCAGAGGGATGTTGATGTTACCTTCATGGCATAATGGCAGCAGGATGAATAGGCTCTCACTGAATCTAATGCCCCCGTACAACTCTGGTTTCTGGTGAAAGAAAATATGTTGGAACTAATTAAAATTGTTTCCCATTATGAAATTTTTTAAAGGAATGACCTTTCAAAAAAGTAAGAACATTTGAAATGATGAATGGTAGGGCAATTGAAAAATTAACATCAATGAAGAATGTTCATTAGAATTTATGGAAAAATTAATGTGAAGAGATTTCAGAGTAGATAAGTGTTTTGGTCAACACTCTCGCTGCTGTAATCCAAAACGACTAACCACACACAACTTAGAGGAAGGAAGTTTTATTTGCTCACAGTTCTGGAGATTTCAGGGTTCTGCCCATGTCAGGCCAGGTCTGAGGAGTTCAGGGCATGGTGGTGGAAAGCAGAGAGAGAGAGAGAGAGAGAAAGAGAGAGTGTGTGTTTATGCAAGGGCTCTGCTTTCATATTGCAGAGGCTGGAAGCAAAAGCTAGAACAAGGGGAGGAGGGATCACACCCTCAGGGACCCGACCCTTCCTTGGCCACAAAGCTCCACCTCCAACATGGCTGCCCAGTTTCCATGAGGTCTGGGGGACATTCTAAATCAAAATCATTATGATAAGACACCCTTTTATGTGGGTTTAAAATTATGCTGGAGATGGGTGTAGTGGCGCATGCTTGTAATCCCAGTACTGGGAGGCTGAGACAGGACAATTGCAGGTTCGCGGCCAGCCTTAGCAATTTAGCAAGACCCTCCACAACTTAGTGAGACCCTGTTCAAACTAAAAAATAAAATAGGGCTGGGGGTGTAGCTCAAAGTTAGAATGCCCCTGGGTTCAATCCCCAGTACCCCCAAAATATAAAACAATTATGCCAGGAATTTCAATAAAAACCTTTGATTGCTGGGTGTCGTGGCTCTCACCTGTAATCCCAGTACTTGGGAGGCTGAGACAGGAGGATTGCAAATTTGAGGACAACCTCAGCAACTTAGTGAGACTCTGTTTAAATAAAATAGGTCTGGAGATATAGCTCAGAGGTGGAATGCCCTTGGGTTCAATAAAAAAAAAATGGAACCTTTGATAAGTTATCACCTTTCCTAGGAAAGCCAGGAGCCATACCATAGTGCTATATGCATCCTCGCCATTTCGTGCCTAGCAACTTAACAGACACAAGTGTGTGTTGGATGAATGGAATAAAAATTGGTGAAGAGAGTTTTAACTGGCTTAAGCTATAGCCACGGAAAATATGTGTCCAGTTGCAACTCTGGGTACCAGTGAGTGTGACCTATTTGGTAAAAAGGGGTTTTGTAGATGTAGATATAACTAAGTAAAGGATCTCAAGATTCAAACATCCTGGATTTACCATGTGAGCATTAAATCCATTGAAAAATGTCCTTTTAGGAAGAAGAGAAACAGACATGGAGGGGAAGGCCATGTGAAGACGGAGGCAAAGATTGGAAGTGAAGCTTCCACAGCTACAGGACACCTGCAGCCACCAGAAACTGGAAAGGCAAGGAGCAATTCTCCTGACAGCCTTTAGAGGGACCGGCACTTTCTTCAAACCTTGCTTTCACACATCCTGCCCTAAGAACTATGAGGGAACACATTTGGGTGGTTTGGGGTTTGTCTGTTTGTTTTTGGTACTAGGGATTGAACCCAGGGGCATTCTACCTCTAAGCTATACCTCCCAGCCCTTTTTATTTTTTTATTTCAAAACAGGGTCTCACTAAATTATTGAGGGTTGCACTCTCAATATTGAGTTGATGAGGCTGCCCTCCAACCTGCAATCCTCCTGTGTCAGCCTCCCAAGTACTGGGATTATAGGCATGTGCCACCACGCCCGGCTCATTTGTATTGTTTTAAGCCACCAAGTTTGTAGTAACTTGTTATGGCATCCCTAGGAAGTGCAAGCAGAGGAATCAAAATAAAATAAAACATGCAATGAAAGCCAATGGAACATTAATAATGATTTGAACCAAAAAATTATTCAACAAATATTTATTGAGCATCTACTATGCACTAGGAACGGCTCTAGAGAAACAACAGTAAGCAGAACATGCAGAGACACCTGCACTCGTACTTACGTTCTAGCAATATTCTGACCAGAGAAGCCAGTTTACTTAAAGCTCCTTTAACTTAACCAAGGTGTGCTGTGTCTGTACATACATCAGAACTAGTTGCTAAACATAGCCCGTGGTAAAGACATCACTCGGACCACAAAGACTGCATAATAACTGGGGAAGCATATGTTCTCCACAGAGGACACAAGCTCTAGAGTCCAGATAGAAGTATGTTTTAAATGAGGATAACAAAAGGAAGACATTCAGGGTCTTATGACCTTCAGATTCCTTTTTCCCCCCTTCCTTCCTTCTATCCCTCCCTCCCTTCCTTCCTTCTTTCCTTCCTTCCTTCCTTCCTTCCTTCCTTCCTTCCTTCCCTCCTTCCTTTCCTTCCTTCC